>JANJXV010000264.1:827500-937500 GCA_024803745.1 Megascapheus bottae
ACCATTACCCTAAACCTAACCCTAACCCTAACCCTAAAACTTACCCTTACCTTCAACCTAACCCTTAACCTAACACTTACCAATACCCTAACGCTAACCCTAACCCTAACCCTAACACATACCTGTACCCTAACACTAACCCTAACCTTAACCATAACCCTAAACCTAACCCTAATCCTTACCCTAACCCAAACCCTAACCCTAACCCTAACCCTATCCCTTACCCTTACCCTAACAATAACCCTAACCTTAACACAAACCTAAACCTAACCCTAACCCTAACCCTTACCCTTACCCTAAACCTAGCGCTAAACCTAACCCTAACCCTAACCCTAACCCTAACCATAACAGTAATCCTAATCCTAACCATTACCCTTACCGTAACCCTAACCCTAAACCTAACCGTAACCCTAACCCTAACCCTAACCTTTACCCTAACCCTTATCCTTACCCTAACCCTAAACCTAACCCTAACCCTGGCCCTAACCCTAACCGTAACCCTAACACTAATCCGAACACTTACCCTAAACCTAACCCTAACCATTGCCCTTATCCTAACCCTAACCCTAAACTTAACCCCATCCCTAAACCTTACACTAACCGTAACCCTTACCCTAACACTTGCCCTAACCGTAACTCTAAACCTAACCCTAACCCTCACCCTAACCCTAACTCTAACCCTAAAACTTACCCTAACCCTAACCCTAACCCTAACCCTTAACCTTAGCCTAACCCTAACCCTAACCCTAACCTTAACCCAACGCTAAACCTAACCCTAATCCTAAATCTAACCCTTACCCTTACCCTAACCCTAGTCCTAAACCTTACCCTAACCCTTACCCTCACACTAACCCTAACCCTAATCCTTACCCTAACCATAACCCTATCCCTAATCCTTACCGTTGCCCTAACCCTAACCCTAACCCTTACCTTTACCCTAACCCTAAACCTGACCCTAAACCTAACCCTAACCCTAACACTAAGCCTAAGCTTAACCCTAACCCTAAACCTAAGGCTTACCCTTACTCTAACCCTAAACCTAACCCTAAACCTAACCCTAACCCTAACCCTAACCCCTAACCCTAAACCTAACCCTAATCCTTACCCTTATCCTAATGCTAACACTAACCCTAATACTTACCCTTACCCTAAACCCTACCCTATCCCTAACCCTAACCCTAACCCTTACCCTAACAATAACCCTAACCCTAACCCTAAAACTTACCCTTACCCTAAACCTAACCCTAACCATTACCCTAAACCTAACCCTAACCCTAACCCTAAAACTTACCCTTACCTTCAACCTAACCCTTAACCTAACACTTACCAATACCCTAACGCTAACCCTAACCCTAACCCTAACACATACCTGTACCCTAACACTAACCCTAACCTTAACCATAACCCTAAACCTAACCCTAATCCTTACCCTAACCCAAACCCTAACCCTAACCCTAACCCTATCCCTTACCCTTACCCTAACAATAACCCTAACCTTAACACAAACCTAAACCTAACCCTAACCCTAACCCTTACCCTTACCCTAAACCTAGCGCTAAACCTAACCCTAACCCTAACCCTAACCCTAACCATAACAGTAATCCTAATCCTAACCATTACCCTTACCGTAACCCTAACCCTAAACCTAACCGTAACCCTAACCCTAACCCTAACCTTTACCCTAACCCTTATCCTTACCCTAACCCTAAACCTAACCCTAACCCTGGCCCTAACCCTAACCGTAACCCTAACACTAATCCGAACACTTACCCTAAACCTAACCCTAACCATTGCCCTTATCCTAACCCTAACCCTAAACTTAACCCCATCCCTAAACCTTACACTAACCGTAACCCTTACCCTAACACTTGCCCTAACCGTAACTCTAAACCTAACCCTAACCCTCACCCTAACCCTAACTCTAACCCTAAAACTTACCCTAACCCTAACCCTAACCCTAACCCTTAACCTTAGCCTAACCCTAACCCTAACCCTAACCTTAACCCAACGCTAAACCTAACCCTAATCCTAAATCTAACCCTTACCCTTACCCTAACCCTAGTCCTAAACCTTACCCTAACCCCAACCCTAACCCTTAACCTAACCCTAACCATAATCCTAACCCTAACCCGTACCCTTACCCTAACCCTAACCCTAACCCTAACTCTAAACTTAACCCTATCCCTAACCCTAAACCTAACACCTACCGTTACCCTAAAACTAACCCTAAACCTAACCCTAACCCTAACCCTAACCCCTAACCCTAACCCTAACTCTAATCTGTACCCTTATCCTAACCCTAACACTAACACTAACACTTACCCTTACCCTAAACTCTACCCTATCCCTAACCCTAACCCTAACCCTTACCCTAACCCTAACCCTAACCCTAACCCTAAACCTTACCCTTACCCTAAACCTAATCCTAACCCTTACCATAATCCTAACCCTAACCCTAGCCTTAACCGTAACCCTAAACCTAACCCTAACCATAGCCCTTATCCTTACCCTAACCCTAACCCTAACCATAACCCTTACCCTTACCCTAACCCTAACCTTAACGCAACCCTAAACCTAACCCTAACCCTAACCCTAACACTTACACTTATCCAAACCCTAGCGCTAAACCTAACCCTAACCCTAACCCTAACCCTTACCCTAAACCTAACCCTAATCCTACCTCTAACCCTTACCCTTACCCTAACCCTAACCCTAAACCTAACCCTCATCCTAACCCTAACCCTAATCTTAACCATAAACCTTATCCTTAACCTAACCCTAACCTTAACCCTAACACTAAACCTAACCCTAAAACTAAACCTAACCCTTACCCTTACCCTAACCCTAACCCTAATCCTAACCCTAAAACTAACCCTAACCCTAACCCTAACACTAACCCTTCCCCTTCCCCTAACCCTAACCCTAACCCTTACCCTTACCCTAACATTAACCCTAACCCTAACCCTAACCCTTACTCTAACCCTAAGCCTAACCCTAACCCTAAACCTAATCCTAACCCTAACCCTAACCCTTACCCTAAAACTAACCCTAACCCTAACCCTAACACTAACCCTTCCCCTTCCCCTAACCCTAACCCTAACCCTTACCCTTACCCTAACATTAACCCTAACCCTAACCCTAACCCTTACTCTAACCCTAAGCCTAACCCTAACCCTAAACCTAATCCTAACCCTAACCCTAACCCTTACCTTTACCCTAACCCTAAACGTAAACGTAACCCTAACCCTTACTCTTACCCTTACCCTCACCTAAACTTAAACCTAACCCTAACCCTAACCCTAACCTTAACCCTAAACCCTTATCCTTACCCTAACCCTAACCCTAACCATAAACCTACCCCTAACCCTAACCTTAACCCTAACACTTTCCCTTAACCTAAACCTAACCCTAACCATAAACCTAACATTAACCCTAAACTTAACCATTATCCTTACCCTAACCGTAAGCCTAAAACTAACCCTAACCGTAACCCTAAACCTAACCCCTACCCCTGTCCCTACCCCTTACCCTTACCCTAACCCTAACTCTAACCCTAACCCTAACACTCACCCTAACCCTCACCCTAACCATTACCCTTATATTAAACCTGACCTAAACTTAACCCCAACCCTAAACCTAACCCTAACCCTAACCCTTAACCTAACACTTACCCTTACCCTAACCCTAACCCTAACCCTTACCCTTACCCTAACTTTAAACCTAAATCTAACCCTAAACCTAACCCTAACCCTTACCCTAACCCTAACCCTAACTCTTACCCTAACCCTAACCCTAACCCTAACCTTAAACCTAACCATAACCACAACCCCAAACCTAACCCTTACCCTTACCTTAAGCCTAACCCTAAGCCTAAACCTAACCCTAACCCTAACTCTAAACTTAACCCTAACCCTAACCCTAACCCTTGCCCTTACCCTAACCCTAACCCTAAACCTATCACTAACCCTAACCCTAACCCTAACCCTTAACCTTAACCTAACCCTAACCCTATCCCTAACCTTAACCCAAGCCTAAACCTAACCCTAATCCTAACCCAAATCCTTACCCTTACCCTAACCCTAGCCCTAAACATGATCCTAACCCCAACCCTAACACTTACCCTAACCCTAACCATAATCCTAACCCTAACCCTTACCCTTATGCTAACCCTAACCCTAACCTAATCCTAAACCTAACTCTAAGCATAACCTTAACCCTAACACTTATCCTTACCCTAATCCTAACCCTAAACGTAACCCTAACCGTAGACCTAACCCTTGCCCTTACCCTAACCCTAACTCTAAAACTAACCCTAACCCTTACCCTAACACTAACCCTAACCCTAACCCTAACCCTAAACCTAACCCTACCCCTACCCCTAACCCTTACCCTTTCCCTAACACTAACCCTAAACCTAACCCTTACCCTTACCCTAACCCTAAACCTAACCCTAAATCTAACCCTAACCCTAACCCTAACCATAACCTTAACCCAATCCTAACCCTAACCCTAACCCTTACCCTCACACTAACCCTAACCCTAATCCTTACCCTAACCCTAACCCTATCCCTAACGCTTACCCTTTCCCTAACCATAACCCTAACCCTTACATTTACCCTAACCCTAAACTGAACCCTAACCCTAACACTAAGCCTAAGCTTAAACCTAACCCAAACCCTAACCCTAACCCTAACCCGTACCTTTCCCTAACCCTAACCCTAAACCTAACCCTAACCCTAACCCTAATCCTGACCCTTATCCTTACCCTAACCCTAACCCTAACCCTACACCTAACCCTAACCCTAACCCTAACACTTAACCCTAACCCCAACCCTAACCCTTACCCTTACCCTTACCCTAACCCTAACCCTAACTCTGACCCTTACCATTACCCTAACCCTAACCCTAACCTTAACTTCAAACCTAAACCTAACCCTAACCCTAACCATAACACTTAACCTAATTCTAATCCTTACCCTAACCCTAAGCCTAAACTTAATCCTAGGCCTAACACTTAACCTTACCCTAACCCTAACCCTAACCCTAACGCTTACCCTTACCCTAACCCTAAACCTAACTCTGACCGTAACACTAACCATAAACGTAACTGCCAACCCTAACTCTCACACTAACCCCTAACCCTATCCCTAACCATAACCATAACCCTTACCCTTTTCCTAACCCTGCCCCTAACCCTAAAACTTACGCTTATCCTAACCTCTCCCTAATTCTAACCTTAACCTAAACTTTCCCCTAACCCTAACCCTAACCCTAACCCGACCCTAACCCTTACCCTTACCCTAACCTTAAACCTAACCCTAACCCTAACCCTAACACTTACCCTTACACTAACCCTAACCCTAATCTTAACCCCAACCCGAACCCTAACCCTAACCCTAACCCTAAACCGAACCTTAACCCTAACCCTTATCCTTACCCTAACCCTAACCCTAAGCCTAACCCTAACCCAAAACCTAACCGTTACCCTTACGCTAACCCTAACCCTAAACCTAACCGTAAACCTTACCCTAAGCCTAACACTAATCCTAACTGTAACCCTAACCTTAACCCAAACCATTACACTTACCCTAACCCTAACCCTAAACCTAACCCTAAATCTAACCCTAACCCTAACCCTAATCCTTACCCTAATCCTAACCCTAACCATAACCCTTACCCTAACCCTAATACTTACCCTAAACCTAACCCTACCCATAACCCTTACCCTAACCCTAATCCTTCCCCTAACCCTAACCCTAACCCTAACCCTTCCCCTAACCCTAACCCTAACCGTAACCCTACACTAACCCTTACCCTTACCCTAACCTTAAAGATAACCCTAACCCTAACCCTAACCCTTACCCTTACATTAACCCTAAACCTAACCTTAACCCTAACCCGAATCCTAACCCTAACCCTAAACCTAACCTTAATCCTAACCCTTATCCTTAACCTAACCCTAACCATAACCCTAACCCTAAGCCTAACCCTAACGCTAACCCTAACCCTAACCCTAACCATTGCCTTATCCTAACCCTAACCCTAAACTTAACCCCAACCCTAAACCTAACCCTAACCCTAAACCTTACCCTAACACTTACCCTAACCGTAACACTAACCCTAACCTTAACCCTTACGCTAACCCTAACTCTAACCCTAAAACTTACCCTAACTCTTACCCTAACCGTAACCTTAACCCTAACCCTAACCCTTACCCTAACCCTAACTCTAACCCTAAAACTTACCCTAACCCTAACCCTAACCTTAACACTTAACCTTACCCTAACCCTAACCCTAACCCAAACCCTTACCCTTAACCTTACCCTAACACTAACCCTAACCCTAACCCTAACCCTAAACCTAACCCTACCCCTACAACTAACCCTTACCCTTTCCCTAACACTAACCCTAAAACTAACCCTTACCCTTACCCTAACCCTAAACCTAACCCTAAACCTAACCCTAACCCTAACCCTAACCCTAACCTTAACCCAATCCTAAACCTAAACCTAACCCTTACCCTCACACTAACCATAACCCTAACACTTACCCTTCCCTAACCCTAAACCTCACCCTTACCCTTACCCTTACGCTTACCCTAACACTAACCCTAACCCTAACCCTAAACCTAACCCTAACCCTACCCCTAACGCTTACCCTTTCCCTAACACTAACCCTAAACCTAACCCTTACCCTTACCCTAACCCTAAACCTAACCCTAAACCTAACCCTAACCCTAACCCTAACCTTAATCCAATCCTAACCCTAACCCTAACCCTTACCCTCACACTAACCCTAACCCTAATTCTTACCCTAACCCTAACCCTATCCCTAACCCTTACACTTTCCCAAACCCTAACCCTAACCCTTATCTTTACCCTAACCCTAAACCTAACCCTAACCCTAACACTAAGCCTAAGCTTAAACCTAACCCAAACCCTAACCCTAACCCTAACCCGTACCTTTCCCTAACCCTAACCCTAAACCTAACCCTAACGCTAACCCTAACCCTGACCCTTACCCTTACCCTAACCCTAACCCTACACCTAACCCTAACCCTAACCCTAACACTTAACCCTAACCCTAACCCTTACCCTTACCCTAACCCTAACCCTAACTCTCACCGTTACCATTACCCTAACCCTAATCCTAAACTTAACCCCAAACCTAAACCTAAACCTAACCCTAACCATAAACCTTAACCTAACTCTAATCCTTACCCTAACCCTAACCCTAGGCCTAACACTTACCCTTACCCTAACCCTAACCCTAACCCTAACTCTTACCCTTACCCTAATCCTAAACCTAACCCTGACCCTAACACTAACCCTAAACCTAACAGCCAACCCTAACCCTCACACTAACCCCTAACCCTATCCCTAACCATAACCATAACCCTTACCCTTTTCCTAACCCTACCCCTAACCCTAAAACTTACGCTTATCCTAACCCCTCCCTAACTCTAACCTTAACCCTAACCCTTCCCCTAACCCTGACCCTAACCCTAACCCTAACCCGACCCTAACCCTTACCCTTACCCTAACCTTAAACCTAACCCTAACCCTAACCCTAACCCTTACCCTTACACTAACCCTAACCCTAATCTTAACCCCAACCCGAACCCTAACCCAACCCTAAACCGAACCTTAACCCTAACCCTTATCCTTACCCTAACCCTAACCCTAACCCTAACCCTAAGCCTAAACCTAACCCAAAACCTACCCTTACGCTTACGCTAACCCTAACCCTAAACCTAACCGTAAACCTTAACCTAACGCTAACACTAATCCTAACTCTAACCCTAACCTTAACTCAAACCCTTACCCTTACCCTAACCCTAACCCTAAACCTAACCCTAAACCTAAACCTAACCCTAACCCTAATCCTTACCCTAATCCTAACCCTAACCGTAACCCTTACCCTAACCCTAATCCTTACCCTAATCCTTACCCTAACCCTAACCGTAACCATAACCCTTACCCTAAACCTAATTCTTACCCTAACCCTAACCCTAACCCTAAACCTTCCCCTAACCCTAACCCTAACCCTAACCCTAACCCTACCCTAACCCTTACCCTTACCCTAACCTTAAAGCTAACCCGAACCCTAACCCTAACCCTTAGCCTTACATTAACCCTAACCCTAACCTTAACCCTAACCCGAACCCTAACCCTAACCCTAAACCTAACCTTAATCCTAACTCTTATCCTTACCCTAACCCTAACCATAACCCTAACCCTAAGCCTAACCCTAACCCTAAACCTAACCCTTACCCTTACCCTTACGCGAACCCTAACCCAAAACCTAATCGTAACCCTTACTCTAACCCTAACCCTAAACCTAACCCTAACCCTAACCCTAACCCTAACCCTTATCCTAAAACTAACCCTGGCCCTCACCCTAACCCTAACCCTAACCCTAACCCTAACACTTACCCTAACCCTAACCCTAAACATTGCCCTTATCCTAACCCTAACCCTAAACTTAACCCCAACCCTAAACCTATACCTAACCCTAAACCTTACCCTAACACTTACACTAACCGTAACCGAAACCCTAACCCTAACCCTTACCCTAACCCTAACTCTAACCCTAACCCTAACCTTAACACTTAACCTTACCCTAACCCTAACCCTAACCCTTACTCTAACCCTAACCCTAACCCTAACACTTACCCTAAACCTAACCCTTACCCTAACCCTAACCCTAACCCTAACCCTTACCATAATCCTAACCCTAACACTAACCCTAACCTCTAACCCTAACCCTTAACCTAACCCTAAACCTAACCCTAGCCCTTACCCTTACCCTAACCCTAAACCTAACTCTAACCCTAACCCAAACCCTAACCCTTACCCTAACCCTAACCCTAAACTTTACCATAACCCTAACCCTAACCCTATCCTTAAACCTAACCCTAACCATAACCATAACCCTAACCCTTACCCTTACCCTAACCCTAACCCTAACTCCCACCCTTACCATTACCCTAACCCTAACCCTAACCTTAACCCCAAACCTAAACCTAAACCTAACCCTAACCATAACTCTTAACCTAACTTTAATCCTTACCCTAACCCTAACCCTAACCCTAGGCCTAACACTTACCCTTACGCTAACCCTAACCCTAACCCTAACGCTTACCCTTACCCTAACCCTAAAACTAACCCTGACCCTAATACTAACCATAAACCTAACTGCCAACCCTAACCCTCACACTAACCCCTAAGCGTATCCCTAACCATAACCATAACACTTACCCTTTTCCTAACCCTACCACTAAACCTAAAACTTATGCTTATCCTAACCCCTCCCTAACTCTAACCTTAACCCTAACCCTTCCCCTAACCCTAACCCTAACCCTAACCATAACCCTTACCCTTACACTAACCCTAATCCTAATCTTAACCCCAACCCGAACCCTAACCCAACCCTAAACCGAACCTTAACCCTAACCCTTATCCTTACCCTAACACTAACCCTAGCCCTTACCCTTACCCTAACCCTAACCCTATCCCTAACCCTTACCCTTCCCCTAACCCAAACCCTAACCCTTACCTTTACCCTAACCCTAAACCTGACCCTAAACCTAACCCTAACCCTAACACTAACCCGAAGCTTAAACCTAACCCAAACCCTAACCCTAGCCCTAACCCGCAACTTTCCCTAACACTAACCCTAAACCTAACACTAACCCTAACCCTAACCCTGACCCTTACCCTTACCCTAACCCTAACCCTTCACCTAACCCTAACCCTAACCCTAACACCTAAACCTAACCCTAACCCTTACCCTTACCCTAACCCTAACCCTAACTCTGACCCTTACCATTACCCCAACCCTAACCCTAAACTTAACCCCAACCCTAAACCTAACCCTAACCCTAACCCAAACGCTAGGCCTAACACTTACCCTTAACCTAACACTAACCCTAACCCTAACGCTTACACTTACCCTAACCCTAAACCTAACCCTGACCCTCACACTAACCCTAAACCTAACCGCCAACCCTAATCCTCACACTAACACATAACCCCATCACAAACCATAACCTAACCCTTACCCTTTTCCTAACCCTACCCCTAACCCTAAAACTTACGCTTACCTTTACCCCTTCATAACACTAACACTAACCCTAACCCTTCCCCTAACCCTAACCCTAACCTTAACCCAACCGTAACCCTTGCCCTTACCCTTGCCCTAACCTTAAACCTAACCCTAACCCTAACCCTTACCTTACACTAACCCTAACCCTAATCTTAACCCTAACACGAACCCTAACCCTAAACCTAACCTCAACCCTAACCCTTATCCTTACCCTAACCCTCACCATAACCCTAACGCTAACCCTAACCCTAACCCAAAACCTAACCCTTACCCTTACGCTAACCCTAACCCTAAACCTAACCCTAACCCTAACCCTAATCCTTACCCTAATCCTAACCCTAACCATAACCCTTACCCTAACCCTAATCCTTACCCTAAAACTTACCCTAAACCTAACCCTACCCATAACCCTTACCCTAACCCTAATCCTTACCCTAACCCTAACCCTAACCCTAACCCTTCCCCTAACCCTAACCCTAACCCTAACCCTACCCTAACCCTTACCCTTACCCTAACCTTAAACCTAACCCTAACCCTAACTCTAAACCTTACCCTAACCCTAACTCTGAACCTAAACCGAACCTTAACCCTATCCCTAACCCTAACCCTAACCTAACCCTATACTTAATGCTAACTCTAACCCTAAAACTAACCCTTACCCTAAACCTAACCCTAACCCTAACCTTTACCCTTCCCCTAACTGTAACGCTCAACCTAACCGTAACCCTAACCCTAAACCTAACGCCTAACCCTAACCCTAACCGAAACCCTTACCTTACCCTAACCCTAACCCTAACCCTAAACCTTACCCTTACCTTTACCCTAACCCTAATCATAACCCAACCCTAACCCTAAACCTAATCCTTACCCTACCACTAACACTAACCCTAATCCTTACCCTAAACCTAAGCCTATCCCTAACCCTTACCCTTTCCCTAACTCTAACCCTAACCCTAACCCTTACCCTTACCCTAACCCTAAACCTAACCCTAAACCTAACAATAACCTTAACCCTAACCCTAACCTTAAACCTAACCCAAACCATAATCCTAACCCTAACCCGTACCTTTCCCTAACCCTAACCCTAAACCTAACCCAATCCCTAACCCTAACCCTGACCCTTACCCTTACCCTAACCCTAACCCTACACCTAACCCTAACCCTAACCCTAACCCTAACACCTAACCCAACCCTAACCATAACCCTAACCCTTACCCTTACCCTAACCCTAACCCTAACCCTGACCCTTACCATTACCCTAACCCTAACCCTAACCTTAACCCCAACCCTAAACCTGACCCTAACCCTAACCCTAAAAATTAACCTAACCCTAATCCTTACCCTAGCCCTATCCCTAAGCATAACACTTACCCTTACACTAATCCTAACCCTAACCCTAACGCTTACCCTTACCCTAACCCTAACCCTAACCCCTATCCCTAACCCTAATCCTAACCCCTAAACCTAACCCGAACCATAACCATAACCCTTACCCTTATCCTAACCCTACCCCTAACCCTAAAACTTACCCTTACCCTAACCCCAACCCTAACCCGAACCCTAACCCTAACCCTAAACCTAACCGTAACCCTTACCCTTACCCTTAACCTAACCGTAACACTAATCCTACCTCTAAACCTAACCTTAACCGTAACCGTTACCCTTACCCTAACCCTAACCCTAACCCTAACCCTAAACCTAACCGTAACCCTAACCGTAACCCTTACCCTAACCCTACCCCTGGCCCTAACCCTAACCCTAACCCTAACCCTAACACTTACACTAACCCTAATCCTAACCCTAACACTAACCCTATCCCCTAACCCTAACCCTTAACCCAACCCTAACCCTACACTAACCCTAACGTTATCCTTACCCTAAACCTAAACCTAACTATAACCTTAACCCAAACCCTAACCCTAACACTAACACTAACCCTAACCCTTACCCTAAGCCTAACCCTAACTCTAACCTTAAACCTAACCCTAACCCTAACCATAAGCCTAACCCTTACCCTTACCTTAACCCTAACCCTAAACCTAACCCTAACCCTAACTCTAAATCTAAACTTAAACCTATCCCTAACCCTAACACTCGCCATTACCCTAATCCTAACCCTAAACCTATCACTAACCCTTACCCTAACCCTCACCCTTACCCTTACCCTAAACCTAACCCTAAACCTAACCCTAACCCTAACCCTAACCCTAACCCCTAACCCTAAACCTAACCCTAATCCTTACCCTTATCCTAACCCTAACACTAACCCTAACACTTACCCTTACCCTAAACCCTACCCTATCCCTAACCCTAACCCTAACCCTTACCCTAACAATAACCCTAAACCTAACCCTAAACCTTACCCTTACCCTAAACCTAACCCTAACCCTAACCCTAAAACTTACCCTGACCTTCAACCTAACCCTTAACCTAACCCTAACCCCTACCCTAACGCTAACCCTAACCCTAACCCTAACACATACCTGTACCCTAACACTAACCCTAACCTTAACCGTAACCCTAAACCTAACCTTAACCCTTACCCTAACCCAAACCCTAACAATAACCCTAACCCTATTCCTTACCCTTACCCTAACAATAACCCTAACCTTAACACAAACCTAAACCTAACCCTAACCCTAACCCTTACCCTTAAACTAACCCTAGCGCTAAACCTAACCCTAACCCTAACCCTAACCCTAACCATAACAGTAATCCTAATCCTAACCATTACCCTTACCCTAACCCTAACCCTAAACCTAACCCTTGCCCTTACCCTAACCCTAACTCTAAACCTAACCCTAACCCTAACCCTTACCCTAAAACTAACCCTAAACCTAACCTAACAGTTACCGTTACCCTAACCCTAACCCTAACCCTAAACCTTACCCTTACCCTTACCCTAACCCTAACCCTAAACCTTACCCTTACACTTACCCTAACACTAACCCTAACCCTAACCCTAAACCTAACCCTAACCCTACCCCTAACCCTTACCCATTCCCTAACCCTAACCCTAAACCTAACCCTTACCCTTACCCTAAACCTAAACCTAACCCTAACCCTAACCCTAACCCTTACTCTTACCCTAACCCTAACCGTAACCTTAAACCAATCCTAACCCTAACCCTAACCCTTACCCTCACACTAACCCTAACCCTAATCCTTACCCTAACCCTAACCCTATCCCTAACCCTTACCGTTTCCCTAACCCTAACCCTAACCCTTACCTTTACCCTAACCCTAAACCTGACCCTAAACCTAACCCTAACCCTAACACTAAGCCTAAGCTTAACCCTAACCCTAAACCTAACCCTTACCCTTACCCTAACCCTAAACCTAACCCTAAACCTAACCCTAACCCTAACCCTAACCCGCAACTTTCCCTAACCCTAACCCTAAACCTAACCCTAACCCTAACCCTAAACCTTACCCTTACCTTTACCCTAACCCAAACCTTAACCCAACCCTAACCCTAAACCTAACCCTTACCCTACCACTAACACTAACCCTAATCCTTACCCTAAACCTAAGCCTATCCCTAACCCTTACCCTTTCGCTAACTCTAACCCTAACCCTAACCCTTACACTTACCCTAAGCCTAAACCTAAACCTAAACCTAACAATAACCTTAACCCTAACCCTAACCTTAAACCTAACCCAAACCCTAACCCTAACCCTAACCCGTACCTTTCCCTAACCCTAACCCTAAACCTAACCCTATCCCTAACCCTAACCCTGACCCTTACCCTTACCCTAACCCTAACCCTACACCTAACCCTAACCCTAACCCTAACACCTAACCCTAACCCTAACCATAACCCTAACCCTTACCCTTACCCTAACCCTAACCCTAACCCTTACCATTACACTAACCCTAACCCTAACCTTAACCCCAACCCTAAACCTGACCCTAAACCTAACCCTAACAATTAACCTAACCCTAATCCTTACACTAGCCCTAACCCTAAGCCTAACACTTACCTTACACTAACCCTAACCCTAACCCTAACGCTTACCCTTAGCCTAACCCTAAACCTAACCCTAACCCCTAACCCTAACCCTAATCCTAACCCCTAAACCTAACCCGAACCATAACCATAACACTTACCCTTATCCTAACCCTACCCCTAACCCTAAAACTTACCCTTACCCTAACCCCAACCCTAACCCGAACCATAAACCTAACCCTAAACCTAACCGTAACCCTTACCCTTACCCTTAACCTAACCCTAACACTAATCCTAACTCTAAACCTAACCTTAACCGTAACCGTTACCCTTACCCTAACCCTAACCCTAACCCTAACCCTAAACCTAACCCTAACCCTAACCGTAACCGTTACCCTAACCCTACCCCCGGCCCTAACCCTAACCCTAACCCTAAACCTAACACTTACACTAACCCTAATCCTAACCCTAACACTAACCCTAACCCCTAACCCTAACCCTTAACCTAACCCTAACCCTAACACTAACCCTAACGTTACCCTTACCCTAAACCTAAACCTAACTATAACCTTAACCCAAACCCTAACCCTAACCCTAACACTAACCCTAACCCTTACCCTAAGCCTAACCCTAACTCTAACTTTAAACCTAACGCTAACCCTAACCATAAGCCTAACCCTTACCATTACCCTAACCCTAACCCTAAACCTAACCCTAACCCTAACCCTAACTCTAAACTTAAACGTATCCCTAACCCTAACACTCGCCATTACCCTAACCCTAACCCTAAACCTATCTCTACCCCTTACCCTAACCCTCACCCTTACCCTTAACCTAAACCTAACCCTAAACCTAACCCTAACCCTAACCCTAACCCTAACCCCTAACCCTAAACCTAACCCTAATCCTTACCCTTATCCTAACCCTAACACTAACCCTAACACTTACCCTTACCCTAAACCCTACCCTATCCCTAACCCTAACCCTAACCCTTACCCTAACAATAACCCTAACCCTAACCCTAAACCTTACCCTTACCCTAAACCTAACCCTAACCCTAACCCTAACACATACCTGTACCCTAACACTAACCCTAACCTTAACCGTAACCCTAAACCTAACCCTAACCCTTACCCTAACCCAAACCCTAACCCTAACCCTAACCTTATTCCTTACCCTTACACTAACAATAACCCTAACCTTAACACAAACCTAAACCTAACCCTAACCCTAACCCTTACTCTTACCCTAACCCTAGCGCTAAACCTAACCCTAAACCTAACCCTAACCCTAACCATAACCATAACAGTAATCCTAATCCTAACCATTACCCTTACCCTAACCCTAAACCTAAACCTAACCCTAACCCTAACCCTAACCCTAACCTTTACCCTAACCCTTATCCTTACCCGAACCCTAAACCTGACCCTAACCCTAAACCTAACCCTAAACCTAACCCTAACCCTGGCCCTAACCCTAACCCTAACCCTAACACTAATCCTAACACTTACCCTAAACCTAACCCTAACCATTGCCCTTATCCTAACCCTAACCCTAAACTTAACCCCAACCCTAAACCTAACCCTAACCGTAACCCTTACCCTAACACTTACCATAACCGTAACCCTAAACCTAACCCTAACCCTCACGCTAACCCTAACTCTAACCCTAAAACTTACCATAACCCTAACCCTAACCCTAACCCTTAACCTTAGCCTAACCCTAACCCTAACCCTAACCTTAACCCAACCCTAAACCTAACCCTAATCCTAAATCTAACCCTTACCCTTACACTAACCCTAGTCCTAAACCTTACCCTACCCCAACCCTAACCCTTATCCTAACCCTAAACATAATCCTAACCCTAACCCTTACCCTTACCCTAACACTAACCCTAAACCTAACCTAACTCTAACCCTAACCTTAACCCTAACGCTTATCCTTACCCTAATCCTAAACCTAAACCTAACCATAAACCTAAACCTAACCCTTGCCCTTACCCTAACCCTAACTCTAAACCTAACCCTAACCCTTACCCTAACACTAACCCTAACCCTAACCTAACACTTACCGTTACCCTAACCCTAACCCTAACCCTAAACCTTACCTTTACCCTTACCCTAACCCTAACCCTAAACCTTACCCTTACACTTACCCTAACACTAACGCTAACCCTAACCCTAAACCTAACCCTAACCCTACCCCTAACCCTTACCCGTTCCCTAACCCTAACCCTAAACCTAACCCTTACCCTTACCCTAACCCTAAACCTAACCCTAAACCTAACCCTAACCCTAACCCTAACCCTAACCCTTACTCTTACACTAACCCTAACCGTAACCTTAAACCAATCCTAACCCTAACCCTAACCCTTACCCTCACACTAACCCTAACCCTAATCCTTACCCTAATCCTAACCCTATCCCTAACCCTTACCGTTTCCCTAACCCTAACCCTAACCCTTACCTTTACCCTAACCCTAAACCTGACCCTAAACCTAACCCTAACCCTAACACTAAGACTAAGCTTAACCCTAACCCTAAACCTAACCCTTACCCTTACCCTAACCCTAAACCTAACCCTAAACCTAACCCTAACCCTAACCCTAACCCGCAACTTTCCCTAACCCTAACCCTAAACCTAACCCGAACCCTAATCCTAACCCTGACCCTTACCCTTACCCTAACCCTAACCCTACACCTAACCCTAACCCTCACCCTAACCCTAACCCTTACCCTAACCCTAAAACTAACTCTGACCCTTACCATTACCCTAACCCTAACCCGAACCTTTACCCCAACCCTAAACCTAACCCTAACCCTAACCCTAACCCTAGGCCTAACATTTACCCTTACCCTAACCCTAAACCTAACCCTGACTCTAACACTAACCCTAAACCTAACCGCCAACCCTAACCCTCACACTAACCCCTAACCCTATCCCTAACCATAGCCATAACCCTTACACTTTTCCTAACCCTACCCCTAACCCTTAAACTTACGCTTATCCTAACCCCTCCCTAACTCTAACCTTAACCCTAACCATTCCCCTAACCCTAACCCCAACCCTAACCCGACCCTAACCCTTACCCTTACATTAAACTTAAACCTAACCCTAACCCGAACCCTAACCCTTACCCTTACACTAACCCTAACCCTAATCTTAACCCTAACCCAACAGTAAACCGAACCTTATCCCTAACCCATGTCCTTATCCTAACCCTAGCCATAACCCTAACCCTAAGCCTAAACCTAACCCAAAACCTACCCTTACTCTTACGCTAACCCTAACCCTAACCCTTACCATTACCCTAATGCTAAACCTAACCCTAACCCTAACACTAACCCTTACCCTGACCCTAACCCTAACCCTAACACTAACCCTAACCATAAACCTAATCCTAACCCTAACCCTAACCGTAACCCTAACCCTTAACCTAATCCTAACACTAACCATAACCCTTACCCTAACCGTAATCCTTACCCTAATCCTTACCCTAAACCTAACCCTAACCATAACCCTTACCCTAACCCATATCCTTACCATAACCCTAACCCTAACCCTAACCCTAACCCTTTCCCTAACCCTAACCCTAACCCTACCCTAAACCTTACCCTTACCCTAACCTTAAACCTAACCCAAACCCTAACCCTAACCCTTACCCTTACATTAACCCTAACCCTAAACTTAACCTTGACCCGAACCCTAACCCTAACCCTAAACCTAACCTTAATCCTAACCCTTACCGTTACCCTTATGCGAACCCTAACCCGAAACCTAACCGTAACCCTTACCCTAACCCTAACCATAACCATAACCCTTAACCTAACCCTAACAATAACCCTAACACTAACCCTTACCCTAACCCTAACCCTGGCCCTAACCCTAACCCTAAACCTAACCCTAACCCTAACACTTACCCTAACCCTAAACCTAAACATTGCCCTTATCCTAACCCTTACCCTAAACTTAATCCCAACCCTAACCCTAACCCTAACCCTTACCCTAACACTTACCCTAACCCTAACCCTAACCTTAACCCTTACCCTAACCCTAAATCTAACCCTAAAACTTACCCTAAACCTAACCCGAATCTTAACACTTAACCTTACCCTAACCCTAACCCTAACCCTTACCCTAACCCTAACCCTTACCCTAATCCTAATCCTAACCCTAACCCTAACCCTTACCCTAATCCTAACCCTAACACTAACCCTAACCTCTAACTTTAACCCTTAACCTAACCCTAACCCTAACCCTAACCCTTACCCTTACCCTTACCCTAAACTAACCTAATTCTAACCCTAACCCAAACCCTAACCATTACCCTAACCCTAACCCTAACACTTACCCTAACCCTAACCCTAACCTTAAACCTAACCCTAACCCTAACCATAATCCTAACCCTTACCCTAACCCTAACCCTAACCCTAACCTTAACCCAACCCTAAACCTAACCCAAACCCTAACCCTAACCCTTACCCTTACCCTAACCCTAGCGCTAAACCTAACCCTAACCCTAACACTAACCATAACCCTTACCCTAACCCTAACCCTACCCTAACCCTAAACCTAACCCTAACACTTACCCTAACCCTACCCCTAACCATTACCCTTATCCTAACCCTAACTCATACCCTACCCCTAACCCTAACCCTTACCCTAACACTTACCCTAACCCTAACCCTAAACTTACCCTTACCCTAACCCTAACTCTAACCCTTATACTTACCCTAACCCTAACCCTAACCTTAACACTTAAACTTACCCTAACCCTAACAATAACCCTAACCATTACCTAACCCTAACCCTAACCCTAACACTTCCCCTAAACCTAACCCTAACCCTTACCCTAATCCTAACCCTAACCCTTACGTTAATCCTAACCCTAACACTAACCCTAACCCCTAACCGAACCCTAACCCTAAACCTAACCCTTACCCTTACCCTTAGGCTAACCCTAACCCTTACCTGAACCCTAAACCTAACCCTAACCCTAACCCTAACCCGTAACTTTCCCTAACCCTAACCCTAACCCTAACCCTAAACCTAACCCTGACCCTTACCCTTGCCCTAACCCTAACCCTTACCCTACACCTAACCCTAACCCTAACCCTAACCCTAACGCTAAACCTAACCCTAACCTTAACCCTGACCCTTACCCTAACCCTAACCCTAACCATAAAATTAACCCCAGCCCTAACCTAACCCTAACCCTAACTCTTACCCTAACACTTACCCTAACGCTAACCCTAACACTTACCCTTACCCTAACCCTAACTCTAACCCTAAAACTTACCCTTACCCTAACCCTAACCTTAACACTTAACTTTACCCTAACCCTAACCCTAACCCTTACCCTAACCCTAACCCTACCCCTAACACTTACACTAACCCTAACCTTACCCTAACCCTAACCCTTACCCTAATCCTAATCATAACACTAACCCTAACCTCTAACCCTAACCCTTAACCTAACCCTAACCCTAACCCTAACCCTTACCCTTATCTTAACCCTAACCCTAATCCTAACCTTAACCCTAAACCTTATCCTTATCATAAACCTAACCCTAACACTTACCCTAACACTTACCCTTACCTTAAACCTTACCCTATCCCTAACCCAAACCCTAACCCTAACCCTTTCCCTAACCATAACCCTAACCCTAACACTAACCCTAAACCTTCCCCTTACCCTAAACCTAACCCTAACCCTTACCCTAAACCTAACCCAAACCCTAACCCTTACCCTTATCTTAACCCTAAACCTAAACTTAACCCTTACCCCTACCCTAACACTAACCCTAACCCTAACCCTAAACCTAAACCTAACTCTAACACATACCCTTACCCTAACTCTAACCCTAACCTTATCCGTAACCCTAAACCTAACCATAATCCTAACCCTAAACCATACCATAACCCTAACCCTAACCCTAAACTTTACCCTTACCCTTACCCTTACCCTAACCCTAACCCTAACCTTAACCCAACCCTAAACCTAACCCAAACCCTAACCCTAACCCTAACCCTTAACCTTACACTAACACTAGGGCTAAACCTAACACTAACCCTAACCCTAACCGTAACCCTTACCCTAACCCTAACCCTAACCCTAACCCTAACACTTACCCTAAACCTACCCCTAACCATTAAACTTATCCTAACCCTAACCCTAAACTTAACCACAACCCTAAACCTAACCCTAACCCTAACCCTTACCCTAACACTTACCCTAACCCTAACCCTAACACTAACCCTTACCCTAACCCTAAACCTAACTCTAATCCTAACCTTAACCCTAACCCTAACCCTTACCCTAACTCTAACCCTAACCCTTACCCTAAACCTAACCCTAACCCTAACCCTAACCTTAAACCTAACCATAAGCATAACCCCAAACCGAACCCTTACTCTTACCCTAACCCTAACCCTTACCCTAACTCTAACCCTAACCCTTACCCTAAACCTAACCCTAACCCTAACCCTAACCTTAAACCTAACCATAAGCACAACCGCAAACCGAACCCTTACTCTTACCCTAACCCTAACCCTAAGCCTAACCCTAACCCTAACCCTAACCCTAACTCTAACCTTAACCCTAACACTAACCCTAACCCCTGCCCTTACCATAACCCTAACCCTAAACGTATCACTAACCCTATCCCTAACCCTAACCCTTAACCTTTACCTAATTCTAACCCTAACCCTAACCCCTGTCCCTAACACTAACCCTAACCCTTACCCTTATCCTAACCGTAACCCTAACCCTGACAATTACCCTTACCCTAACCCTTACCCTAAATCTAAACCTAAACCTAACCCTTACCCTAACCCTAACCCTAACCCTAACCTTAAATCTTACCCTTACCCTAAACCTAACCCTAACCCTAACCCTAAACCTAACCCTAACCCTATCCCTAACCCTTACCCTTACCTTAACCCTAACCCTAACCCTTACCCTTAACCTAACGCTAAACCTAACCCGTACCTTTACCTAACCCTAACCCTAAACCTAACCCTAACCCTAACCCTGACCCTTACCATTACCCTAACCCTAATCCTAACCTTAACCACAAGCCTAAACCTAACCCTAAACCTAACCATCACACTTACCCTAACCCCAATCCTTATCCAAACCCTACCCTAACCCTAAACCTAAGCCTAACACTTACCCTTACCCTAACCCTAACTCTAACCCTAACGCTTACCCTTACCCTAACCCTAAACCTCACCCTAACCCTAACCCTAATCCTAACCGCTAACCCTAAACCTAACCCTAACCCCTAAACCTAACCCTAACCCTAACCATAACCCTTACCCTTTTCCTAACCCTAACCCTAACCCTAACCCTAACCCTAACCTTAAACCTAACTCTAACCCTAATACTATCCTTATCCTTTACCCTTACACTAACCCTAACCCTAACCTTAACCCTAACACGAACCCTAACACTAAGCCTAAAACTAACCTTACCCCTACCCCTTATTCTTACCCTACACCTAACCATAACCCTAACCCTAAGCGTAACCCTAAATCAAGACCTAACCTTTACCCTTACGCTAACCCTAACCCTAAACCTAACCATAACCCTTACCCTAACACTAACACTAATCCTAACTCTAACCCTAACCTTAACCCTAACCCTTACCCTTACCCTAACCGTAACCCTAACCTGAACACTAAACCTAACCCTAACCATAACCCTAACCCTAACCCGGACCTTTCCCTAACCCTAACCCTAAACCTAACCCTAAACCTAACACTAACCCTGACCCTTACCCTTACCCTTACCCTAACCTTAACCCTACACCTAACCCTAACCCTAACCCTAACCCTAAACCTAACCCTAACCCTAACCCTAACCTGAACACTAAACCTAACCCTAACCCTAACCCTTACCCTAACACTTACCCTAACGCTAACCCTAACCCTAACCTTAACACTTACCCTTACCCTAACCCTAACTCTAACCCTAAAACTTATCCTTACCCTAACCGTAACCTTAACACTTAACCTTACCCTAAACCTAACCCTAACCCAAACCCTAACCCTTACTCTTATCTTAACCTTAAACCTAAACCTAACACTTACCCCTACCCTAACCCTAACCCTAACCGTAACCCTAAACCTAACACATACCCTTACCCTAAATCTAACCCTAACCTTAACCGTAACCCTAAAACTAACCCTAACCCTAACCCTACCCATACCCTAACCCTAACCCTAACCCTAAACCTTACCCTTACCCTTACCCTTACCCTTACCCTTACCCTAACCGTAACCCTAGCCTTAACCCAACCCTAAACCTAACCCAAGCCCTAACCCTAACACTAAACCTTAACCTTACACTAACCCTAGCGCTAAACCTAACACTAACCCTAACCCTAACCCTAACCCTAACACATACTCTTACCCTAACACTAACACTAACCCTAACCCTAACCATTACCTTAGCCCTAACCCTAACCCTAACACTTACCCTTACTCTAATCCTAACCCTAAACCTAACTCTAACCCTTAACCTTACCCTAATCCTAACCCTAACCCTAAACCTTACACTTATCCTAACCCTTACCCTAACCCTAACACTTACCCTTATCGTAAAGCCTACCCTAACCCTAACCCTAACCCTAACCCTTACCCTAACCCTAACCCTAACTCTAACCCTTACCCTTACCCTTACCCTAAACCTAAACCTAACCCTAACCCTAACCCTTTCCCTTATCCTAAACCTAAACCTAACCCTAACTCTAACCCTAAAACTTACCCTTATCCTTACCTTAACCCTAACCTAACCCTAACCCTTCCCTTACCCTAACGCTAACCCTTACCCTTAACTTGACCGTAACCCTACTCCTAACAGTTACCCTTACCCTAACGCTAACCCTAAAGCTAAACTTAACACTAACCCTAACACATACTCTTACCCTAACACTAACCCTAACCCTAACCCTAACCCTTACCCTAACCCTAACCCTAACACTTATCTTTACCCTAACCCTAACCGTAACCTTAACCCTAAACCTAAATGTAACCCTAAACCTGACCCTTACCCTTACCCTCACCCTAAACCTAAACGTAAACGTAACCCTATCCCTAACCCTAACCCTAACCTTAACCTTAAACGCTTATCCTTACCCTAACCCTAACCCTAAACCTAACCCTAACCCTAACCTTAACCCTAACCCTTTCCCTTACGCTAACCCTAACCCTATCCCTAACCCTAAACCTAACACTTACCCTTACTCTAACCCTAACCCTAAACCTAACTCTAACCCTTAACCTTACCCTAAATCTAACCCTAACCCTAACCCTAACCACAACCCTAACCCTTACCCTTACTTAACCCTAACCCTAAACCTAACCCTAACCATAAAGGTAACATTAACCCTAACCCTAACCATTATCCTTACCCTAACCCTAACCCTAAAACTCACCCGAACTCTAACCCTAACCTTAACCCTAACCCCTAACCCTAACCCTAACCCTTACCCTTATCCTAAACCTAACCCTAACCATTACCCTTATACTAACCCTGACCCTAAACTTAACCCCAACCCTAAACCTAACCCTAAACCTTAACCTTACACTTACACTAACCCTAACACTTACCCTCACCGTAACCCTAACCATAACCCTAAACCTTACCCTAACCCTAACCCTAACCCTAACCTTTACACTTACCCTTACCCTAACCCTAACGCTTACCCTAACCCTAACCCTAATCCTAACCCTAACACTTACCCTAACCCTAACCCTAAACCTTGCCCTAACCCTAACCCTAACCCTAACCATTAACCATACCTGTACCCTAACACTAACCCTAACCTTAACCCTAACCCTAACCCATACCCTTACCCTAACACTAACTCTGAACCTAAACCGAACCCTATCCCTATCCCTAACCCTAACTCTTATCCTCACCCTAACCCTAACCCTAAACCTAACCCTAACCCTACCCCTAACCCTTACCCTTTCTCTAACCCTAACCTTAAACCTAACCCTTACCCTTACCCTAACCCTAAACCTAACCCTAAACCTAACCCTACCCCTAACCTTTACCCTAACCTTAACCCAACCCTAACCCTAACCCTAACCCTTACGCTTACCCTAACCCTAACCCTAACTTTAACCCAACCCTTACCCTAACCCTAAACATTACCCTAACACTAACCCTAACCCTAATCCTTACCCTAACCCTAACCCTACCCCTAACGCTTACCGTTTCCCTAATCCTAAAACTAACACTAACCCATACCCTTACCCTAACACAAAACCTAACCCTAACCTTAACCCTAAACTTAAACCTAACCCAAACCCTAACCCTAACCCTAAGCCGTACCTTTCCCTAAACCTAAACCTAACCCTAACCCTAACCCTAACCCTAACCCTACTAATAACCCTAACACTAACCCTAAAACTAACACCTAACCCTAACCCTAACCCTAAACCTTACCCTTACCTAACTCTAATCCTAACGCTGACCCTTACCATTACCCTAACCCTAACCCTAAACTTATCCCCGTCCCTAAACCTAACCCTAACCCTAACCCTAACCCTAAGCCTAAGCCTAAAACTTACCCTTACCCTAACCCTAACCCGAAACCTAACGCTTACCCTTACTCTAAACCTAAACCAAACCCTAACCCTAACCCTAACCCTAATCCTAACCTCTAAACCTAACCCTAACCATTCCCCTAACCCTAACCGTAACCCTAACCCTAAACCTGCCCCTAACCCAAACCCTAACCTTAACCCTAACCCTTACCCTTCCACTAAAACTAACCCTAACCTTAACCCTAACCCGAACCCTAACCCTAACCATAACGATAAACCTAAACCTAAACCTAACACTAAACCTAACACTAACCCTAACCCTAACCCTGGCCCTAACCCTAACCCTGGCCCTAACCCTAACCCTAACCCTAACCCTAAACCTAACACTTAACATAACCCTAACACTAACAATAACACTTACCCTAACCCTAACCCTAACCCTAACCCTTACCCTAACCCTAACCCTAACCCTTACCCTAACCCTATCCTAACACTAACCCTAACCCCTAACCCTAACACTTAACCTAACCCTAACCCTAACCCTAACCCTAACCCTTACCCTTACCCTAACCCTAAACCTAACTCTAACCCTAACCCTAACCCTAACCCTAACCTTAAACCTAACCCTAACCCTAACCATAACCCTAACCCTTACCCTTCCCCTAACCCTAACCCTAACCCTAACCCTAATCCTAACCCTAATCCTTACCCTTAACCTAACCCTAACACTAACCCTAACCCTTACCCTAACCCTAACCCTAACCCTACCCTAAACCTTACCCTTACCCTAAACCTAACCCTAACCGTTACTCTAAACCAAACCCTAACCCTAACCCTAACCCTTACCGTTATCTTAACCCTAACCCTAAACCTAACCCTTCCCCTACCCTAACGCTAACCCTAACCCTAACCCTAACCCTAACCCAAACCCTAACACATACTCTTACCCTAACCCTAACCCTAACGCATAACTTAACCCTAACCCTAATCCTAACCCTTACCCTTACTCTAACCCTAAACCTAACCTTAACCCAACCCTTAACCTAAGCCTAAACCTAACCCTAAACCTAACCCTAACCCTTACCCTTACACTAACCCTAACCCTAACCCTAACCTTAACCCTAACCCGAACCCTAACCCTAACCCTAAACCTAACCTCAACCCTAACCCTTATCCTTACCCTAACCATAACCATAACCCATACCCTAACCCTAACCCTAATCCTAACCCTTACTCTTAATCTAACCCTAACCCTACACTTAACCCAACCCTTAACCTAACCCTAACCCTAACCCTAAGCCTAAACCTTACCCTTACCCTAACCCTAGCACTAAACCTAACGCTAACCCTAACCCCTAACCCTAACCGTAACCCTAATCCTAACCCTAACAATAAACTTAATGCTAACTCTAACCCTAACCCTAACCCTTACTCTAAACCTAACCCTAACCCTAACCCTAACACTTACCCTTACACTAACCGTAACCCTAACCTTAACCATAACCTGAACCCTAATCCTAACCCTAAACCTAACCTCAACCCTAACCCTTATCCTTACCCTAACCCTAACCATAACCATAACCCTAAGCCTAACCCTAACCCTAACCCTAAACCTAACCCTTACCCGTACCCTAACCCTAAGCCCAAAACCTAACCATAACCCATACCCTTACCCTAACCCTAATACTAATCCTAACTCTAACCCTAATCTTAATCCTAACCCTTACCCTTACCCTAACCCTACCCCTAACCCTCACCCTAAACCTAACACGAACCCTAACCCTAACCCTTACCCTAACCCTAACCCTGGCCCTGACCCTAACCATAACCTTAACCCTATCCCTATCCCTAACCCTAACACTTACCCTAACCCTACCCCTAACCATTACCCTTATCATAACCCTAACCCCAAACTTAACCCCAACACTAAACCTAACCCTAACCCTAACACTTACCCTAACACTTAAACTAACCCTAACCCTAACCCTAACCCTAACCCTAACACTTACCCTTACCCTAACCCTAATTCTAACCCTAAAACTTACCCTAACCCTAACCCTAACCTCAACACTTAACACTTAACCTTAACCTAACCCTAACCCTAACACTTACCCTAACCCTAGCACTAAACCTTACCCTAACCACTACCGTAATCCTAACCCTAACCCTTACCTTACCCTAACCCTAACCCTAAACCTAACCCTAACCCTAACTCTAACACTAATGTTAACCCTAAACCTTATTCTTAACCTAACCCTAACCCTAACCCTAAACCTAACCCTAAACCTAAACCAAACCCTTACCCTTCCCCTAACCCTAACCCTAACCCTAACCCTTACCCTAAACCTAAACCTAATCCTAACCCTAACCCTTACACCTACCCTAACCCTAACCCTAACCTTAACCCTAACCCTAACCCTTACCCTTACCCTAACCCTAACTCTGAAAGTAAACCGAACTCTAACACTATCCCTAAACCTAAATATTATCCTTACCCTAACCTTAACCCTACACCTAATGCTAACCCTAACCCCTAACCCTAACTCTAACCCTACTCCTAACCCTAACCCTAATACTCATCCTAACCCTTACCCTTACCCTAACCCTAACCCTAACCCTTATCCTTACCCTTACCCTAAACCTAACCCTAAACCTAACCCTAACCCTTACCCTTATCCTAACACTAACTCTAATCTTAACCCAAACACTAACCCTAACCTTAACCCTTACACTTTCCCTAACCTTAACACTAACTCTAACACTTAACCTTACCCTAAACCTAACCCTAACCTTAAACCTAACCCTAACCATAACCCTAAACCCTAACACTAACTCTAACCCTAACACTTACCCTTACCCTAACCCTAACCCTAAGCCTTACCCTTACCCTAACCCTAACCCTAAACCTAACCCTATCCCTAACCCTAACCCTAACCCTAACCCTAACACTAACACTTACCCTAACCCTAACCCTAACCCTTACCCTTACCCGAAACTAAACCTAACCTTAACCCCAACCCTAAACCTAACCCTAACCCTAACCCTTACCCTAACACTAACCCTAACCCTAACCCTAACCCTAACACTTACCCTTACCCTAACCCTAACCCTAACCCTAAACCTAACCCTAACCGTAACACTTACCCTTACCCTAACCCCAACCCTAATCCTAACCCTAACCCTAACCCTTACACTTATCCTAACCCTTACCCTAACCCTAACACTTACCCTTATCGTAAAGCCTACCCTAACCCTAACCCTAACCCTAACCCTTACCCTAACCCTAACCCTAACCCTAACCCTTACCCTTACCCTAAACCTAAACCTAACCCTAACCCTAACCCTTTCCCATATCCTAAACCTAAACCTAACACTAACCCTAACCCTAAAACTTACCCTTATCCTTACCTTAACCCTAACCTAACCCTAACCCTTCCCTTACCCTAACGCTAACCCTTACCCTTAACTTAACCGTAACCCTAACCCTAACAGTTACCCTTACCCTAACGCTAACCCTAACCCTAAACTTAACACTAACCCTAACACATACTCTTACCCTAACACTAACCCTAACCCTAACCCTAACCCTTACCCTAACCCTAACCCTAACCCTAACCCTAACACTTACCTTTACCCTAACCCTAACCCTAAACTTAACCCTAAACCTAAATGTAACCCTAAACCTGACCTTTACCCTTACCCTCACCCTAAACCTAAACGTAAACGTAACCCTATCCCTAACCCTAACCCTAACCTTAACCTTAAACGCTTATCCTTACCCTAACCCTAACCCTAAACCTAACCCTAACCCTACTCCTAACCCTAACCCTAACCCTAACCTAACCCTAACCTTAATGCTAACTCTAACCCTCACCCTAACCCTTACACTAAACCTAATCCTAACCCTAACCCTAGCCCTAGCCTTACCCTTACACTAACCGTAACCCTAAACCTAAACCTAACCCTAACCCTAACCGTAACACCTAACCCTAACCCTAACCCTAACCCTAACCTTACCCTTACCCTATCCCTAACCCAGAACTTAATCCCAACCTTAAACCTAAACCTAACCCTAACCCTAAGCCTAACCCTAAACATTACCCTTACCCTAACCCTAAACCTAACCCTAACCCTAAACCTAACCCATAACCCTAACCCTAACCCTAACCTCTAACCCTAACCCTAACCATAACCCTAACCCTTAACCTTATCCTAACCCTACACCTAACCCTAAAACTTACCCTTACCCTAACCTCAATCCTAACCCTAACCCTAACCCTAAACCTCACTCTAACCCTAACCCTAACCCTAACCCTCAACCTAATGCTAACTCTAACCCCTAACCTTAACCCTAAACCTAATCCTAACCCTAACAATAACCCTAACGCTAACCTAACCCTAAACTTAATGCTAACTCTAACCCTAACCCTAACCCTTACCCTAAACCTAACCCTAACCCTAACCCTAACCCTAAGCCTTACACTTACCATAACCCTAACCCTAGCCCTAACCCTAATCCTTACCCTAACCCTAACCCCAAATCTTACCCTTACCCTAACCCTAACCCTAACCTTAACCCCAACCCTAACCTAACCATAACCCTAATCCAACCCTAACCCTTACCCTTGCCCTAACCCTAAACCTAAAACTAACCCTAACCCTAACCTAACCCTAACCCTTACCCTAACCCTAACCCTAATACTCATCCTAACCCTTACCCTTACCCTAACCCTAACCCTAACCCTTATCCTTACCCTTACCCTAAACCTAACCCTAAACCTAACCCTAACCCTTACCCTTATCCTAACACTAACTCTAACCTTAACCCAAACCCTAACCCTAACGCTAACCCTTACACTTTCCCTAACCTTAACACTAACTCTAACACTTAACCTTACCATAAACCTAACCCTAACCTTAAACCTAACGTTAAACATAACCCTAAACCCTAACACTAACTCTAACCCTAACACTTACCCTTACCCTAACCCGAACCCTAAGCCTTACCCTTACCCTAACCCTAACCCTAAACCTAACCCTATCCCTAACCCTAACCCTAACCCTAACCCTAACACTAACACTTACCCTAACCCTAACCCTAACCCTTACCCTTACCCGAAACTAAACCTAACCTTAACCCCAACCCCAAACCTAACCCTAACCCTAACCATACCCTAACACTAACCCTAACCCTAACCCTAACCCTAACACTTACCCTTACCCTAACCCTAACCCTAACCCTAAACCTAACCCTAACCGTAACACTTACCCTTACCCTAACCCCAACCCTAATCCTAACCCTAACCCTAACCCTTACACTTATCCTAACCCTTACCCTAACCCTAACACTTACCCTTATCGTAAAGCCTACCCTAACCCTAACCCTAACCCTAACCCTTACCCTAACCCTAACCCTAACCCTAAACCTAACACGAACCCTAACCCTAACCCTTACCCTAACCCTAACCCTGGCCCTGACCCTAACCCTAACCCTAACCCTAACACTTACCCTTACCCTAACCCTAACCCTAACCCTAAACCTAACCCTAACCGTAACACTTACCCTTACCCTAACCCCAACCCTAATCCTAACCCTAACCCTAACCCTTACACTTATCCTAACCCTTACCCTAACCCTAACACTTACCCTTATCGTAAAGCCTACCCTAACCCTAACCCTAACCCTAACCCTTACCCTAACCCTAACCTTAACCCTAACCCTAAACCTAACACGAACCCTAACCCTAACCCTTACCCTAACCCTAACCCTGGCCCTGACCCTAACCCTAACCCTAACCCTATCCCTATCCCTAACCCTAACACTTACCCTAACCCTACCCCTAACCATTACCCTTATCATAACCCTAACCCCAAACTTAACCCCAACACTAAACCTAACCCTAACCCTAACACTTACCCTAACACTTAAACTAACCCTAACCCTAACCCTAACCCTAACACTTACCCTTACCCTAACCCTAATTCTAACCCTAAAACTTACCCTAACCCTAACCCTAACCTCAACACTTAACACTTCACCTTACCCTAACCCTAACCCTAACACTTACCCTAACCCTAGCGCTAAACCTAACCCTAACCCTAACCCTAGCACTAAACCTTACCCTAACCACTACCGTAATCCTAACCCTAACCCTTACCTTACCCTAACCCTAACCCTAAACCTAACCCTAACCCTAACTCTAACACTAATGTTAACCCTAAACCTTATTCTTAACCTAACCCTAACCCTAACCCTAAACCTAACCCTAAACCTAAACCAAACCCTTACCCTTCCCCTAACCCTAACCCTAACCCTAACCCTTACACTAAACCTAAACCTAATCCTAACCCTAACCCTTACACCTACCCTAACCCTAACCCTAACCTTAACCCTAACCCTAACCCTTACCCTTACCCTAACCCTAACTGTGAAACTAAACCGAACTCTAACACTATCCCTAAACCTAAATATTATCCTTACCCTAACCTTAACCCTACACCTAATGCTAACCCTAACCCCTAACCCTAACTCTAACCCTACTCCTAACCCTAACCCTAACCCTAACCCTAACCCTAACCTAACCCTAACCTTAATGCTAACTCTAACCCTCACCCTAACCCTTACACTAAACCAAATCCTAACCCTAACCCTAGCCCTAGCCCTTACCCTTACACTAACCGTAACCCTAAACCTAAACCTAACCCTAACCCTAACCGTAACACCTAACCCTAACCCTAACCCTAACCCTAACCTTACCCTTACCCTATCCCTAACCCAGAACTTAACCCCAACCTTAAACCTAAACCTAACCCTAACCCTAACCCTAACCCTAAACATTACCCTTACCCTAACCCTAAACCTAACCCTAACCCTAACCCATAACCCTAACCCTAACCCTAAACTCTAACCCTAACCCTAACCATAACCCTAACCCTTAACCTTATCCTAACCCTACACCTAACCCTAAAACTTACCCTTACCCTAACCTCAATCCTAACCCTAACCCTAACCCTAAACCTCACCCTAACCCTAACCCTAACCCTAACCCTCAACCTAATGCTAACTCTAACCCCTAACCCTAACCCTAACCCTAATCCTAACCCTAACAATAACCCTAACCCTAACCTAACCCTAAACTTAATGCTAACTCTAACCCTAAACCTAACCCTTACCCTAAACCTAACACTAACCCTAACCCTAACCCTAAGCCTTACACTTACCATAACCCTAACCCTAGCCCTAACCCTAATCCTTACCCTAACCCTAACCCCAACCCTTACCCTTACCCTAACCCTAACCCTAACCTTAACCCCAACCCTAACCTAACCATAACCCTAATCCTAACCCTAACCCTTACCCTTGCCCTAACCCTAAACCTAAAACTAACCCTAACCCTAACCTAACCCTAACCCTTACCCTAACCCTAACCCTAATACTCATCCTAACCCTTACCCTTACCCTAACCCTAACCCTTACCCTCATCCTTACCTTTACCCTAAACCTAACCCTAAACCTAACCCTAACCCTTACCCTTATCCTAACACTAACTCTAACCTTAACCCAAACCCTAACCCTAACGCTAACCCTTACACTTTCCCTAACCTTAACACTAACTCTAACACTTAACCTTACCATAAACCTAACCCTAACCTTAAACCTAACGTTAACCATAACCCTAAACCCTAACACTAACTCTAACCCTAACACTTACTCTTACCCTAACCCTAACCCTAAGCCTTACCCTTACCCTAACCCTAACCCTAAACCTAACCCTATCCCTAACCCTAACCCTAACCCTAACCCTAACACTAACACTTACCCTAACCCTAACCCTTACCCTTACCCGAAACTAAACCTAACCTTAACCCCAACCCTAAACCTAACCCTAACCCTAACCCTTACCCTAACACTAACCCTAACCCTAACACTTACCCTTACCCTAACCCTAACCCTAACCCTAAACCTAACCCTAACCGTAACACTTACCCTTACCCTAACCCCAACCCTAATCCTAACCCTAACCCTAACCCTTACACTTATCCTAACCCTTACCCTAACCCTAACACTTACCCTTATCGTAAAGCCTACCCTAACCCTAACCCTAACCCTAACCCTTACCCTAACCCTAACCCTAACCCTAACCCTTACCCTTACCCTAAACCTAAACCTAACCCTAACCCTAACCCTTTCCCTTATCCTAAACCTAAACCTAACCCTAACCCTAACCCTAACCCTAAAACTTACCCTTATCCTTACCTTAACCCTAACCTAACCCTAACCCTTCCCTTACCCTAACGCTAACACTTACCCTTAACTTAACCGTAACCCTAACCCTAACAGTTACCCTTACCCTAATGCTAACCCTAACCCTAAACTTAACACTAACCCTAACACATACTCTTACCCTAACACTAACCCTAACCCTAACCCTAACCCTTACCCTAACCCTAACCCTAACCCTAACACTTACTTTACCCTAACCCTAACCCTAACCTTAACCCTAAACCTAAATGTAACCCTAAACCTGACCTTTACCCTTACCCTCACCCTAAACCTAAACGTAAACGTAACCCTATCCCTAACCCTAACCCTAACCTTAACCTTAAACGCTTATCCTTACCCTAACCCTAACCCTAAACCTAACCCTAACCCTACTCCTAACCCTAACCCTAACCCTAACCTAACCCTAACCTTAATGCTAACTCTAACCCTCACCCTTAACCTTACACTAAACCTAATCCTAACCCTAAGCCTAGCCCTAGCCTTTACCCTTACACTAACCGTAACCCTAAACCTAAACCTAACCCTAACCCTCACCGTAACACCTAACCCTAACCCTAACCCTAACCCTAACCTTACCCTTACCCTATCCCTAACCCAGAACTTAATCCCAAAATTAAACCTAAACCTAACTCTAACCCTAACTCTAACCCTAAACATTACCCTTACCCTAACCCTAAACCTAACCCTAACCCTAAACCTAACCCATAACCCTAACCCTAACCCTAACCTCTAACCCTAACCCTAACCATAACCCTAACCCTTAACCTTATCCTAACCCTACACCTAACCCTAAAACTTACCCTTACCCTAACCTCAAACCTAACCCTAACCCTAACCCTAAACCTCACCCTAACCCTAACCCTAACCCTAACCCTCAACCTAATGCTAACTCTAACCCCTAACCCTAACCCTAACCCTAATCCTAACCCTAACAATAACCCTAACCCTAACCTAACCCTAAACTTAATGCTAACTCTAACCCTAACCCTAACCCTTACCCTAAACCTAACCCTAACCCTAACCCTAACCCTAACCCTAAGCCTTACACTTACCATAACCCTAACCCTAGCCCTAACCCTAATCCTTACCTAACCCTAACCCCAACCCTTACCCTTACCCTAACCCTAACCCTAACCTTAACCCCAACCCTAACCTAAACATAACCCTAATCCTAACCCTAACCCTTACCCTTGCCCTAACCCTAAACCTAAAACTAACCCTAACCCTAACCTAACCCTAACCCTTACCCTAACCCTAATACTAATACTCATCCTAACCCTTACCCTTACCCTAACCCTAACCCTAACCCTTATCCTTACCCTTACCCTAAACCTAACCCTAAACCTAACCCTAACCCTTACCATTATCCTAACACTAACTCTAACCTTTACCCAAACACTAACCCTATCGCTAGCCTTACACTTTCCCTAACCTTAACACTAACTCTAACACTTAACCTTACCCTAAACCTAACCCTATCCCTAACCCTAACCCTAACCCTAACCCTAACACTAACACTTACCCTAACCTTAACCCTAACCCTTACCCTTACCCGAAACTAACCCTAACCCTAACCCTTACCCTAACCCTAACCCTAACCCTAACCCTTACCCTTACCCTAAACCTAAACCTAACCCTAACCCTAACCCTTTCCCTTATCCTAAACCTAAACCTAACCCTAACCCTAACCCTAACCCTAAAACTTACCCTTATCCTTACCTTAACCCTAACCTAACCCTAACCCTTCCCTTACCCTAACGCTAACACTTACCCTTAACTTAACCGTAACCCTAACCCTAACAGTTACCCTTACCCTAATGCTAACCCTAACCCTAAACTTAACACTAACCCTAACACATACTCTTACCCTAACACTAACCCTAACCCTAACCCTAACCCTTACCCTAACCCTAACCCTAACCCTAACACTTACTTTACCCTAACCCTAACCCTAACCTTAACCCTAAACCTAAATGTAACCCTAAACCTGACCTTTACCCTTACCCTCACCCTAAACCTAAACGTAAACGTAACCCTATCCCTAACCCTAACCCTAACCTTAACCTTAAACGCTTATCCTTACCCTAACCCTAACCCTAAACCTAACCCTAACCCTACTCCTAACCCTAACCCTAACCCTAACCTAACCCTAACCTTAATGCTAACTCTAACCCTCACCCTTAACCTTACACTAAACCTAATCCTAACCCTAAGCCTAGCCCTAGCCTTTACCCTTACACTAACCGTAACCCTAAACCTAAACCTAACCCTAACCCTCACCGTAACACCTAACCCTAACCCTAACCCTAACCCTAACCTTACCCTTACCCTATCCCTAACCCAGAACTTAATCCCAAAATTAAACCTAAACCTAACTCTAACCCTAACTCTAACCCTAAACATTACCCTTACCCTAACCCTAAACCTAACCCTAACCCTAAACCTAACCCATAACCCTAACCCTAACCCTAACCTCTAACCCTAACCCTAACCATAACCCTAACCCTTAACCTTATCCTAACCCTACACCTAACCCTAAAACTTACCCTTACCCTAACCTCAAACCTAACCCTAACCCTAACCCTAAACCTCACCCTAACCCTAACCCTAACCCTAACCCTCAACCTAATGCTAACTCTAACCCCTAACCCTAACCCTAACCCTAATCCTAACCCTAACAATAACCCTAACCCTAACCTAACCCTAAACTTAATGCTAACTCTAACCCTAACCCTAACCCTTACCCTAAACCTAACCCTAACCCTAACCCTAACCCTAACCCTAAGCCTTACACTTACCATAACCCTAACCCTAGCCCTAACCCTAATCCTTACCTAACCCTAACCCCAACCCTTACCCTTACCCTAACCCTAACCCTAACCTTAACCCCAACCCTAACCTAAACATAACCCTAATCCTAACCCTAACCCTTACCCTTGCCCTAACCCTAAACCTAAAACTAACCCTAACCCTAACCTAACCCTAACCCTTACCCTAACCCTAATACTAATACTCATCCTAACCCTTACCCTTACCCTAACCCTAACCCTAACCCTTATCCTTACCCTTACCCTAAACCTAACCCTAAACCTAACCCTAACCCTTACCATTATCCTAACACTAACTCTAACCTTTACCCAAACACTAACCCTATCGCTAGCCTTACACTTTCCCTAACCTTAACACTAACTCTAACACTTAACCTTACCCTAAACCTAACCCTAACCTTAAACCTAACCCTAACCATAACCCTAAACCCTAACACTAACTCTAACCCTAACACTTACCCTTACCCTAACCCTAACCCTAAGCCTTACCCTTACCCTAACCCTAACCCTAAACCTAACCCTATCCCTAACCCTAACCCTAACCCTAACCCTAACACTAACACTTACCCTAACCTTAACCCTAACCCTTACCCTTACCCGAAACTAAACCTAACCTTAACCCCAACCCCAAACCTAACCCTAACCCTAACCCTTACCCTAACACTAACCCTAACCCTAACCCTAACCCTAACCCTAACACTTACCCTTACCCTAACCCTAACCCTAACCCTAAACCTAACCCTAACCGTAACACTTACCCTTACCCTAACCCCAACCCTAATCCTAACCCTAACCCTAACCCTAACCCTTACCCTAACCCTAACCCTAACCCTTAACCTTACCCTAAACCTAAACCTAACCCTAACCCTAACCCTTTCCCTTATCCTAAACCTAAACCTAACCCTAACCCTAACCCTAAAACTTACCCTTATCCTTACCTTAACCCTAACCTAACCCTAACCCTTCCCTTACCCTAACGCTAACCCTTACCCTTAACTTAACCGTAACCCTAACCCTAACAGTTACCCTTACCCTAACGCTAACCCTAACCCTATACTTAATACTAACCCTAACACATACTCTTACCCTAACACTAACACTAACCCTAACCCTAACCCTTACCCTAACCCTAACCCTAACCCTAACACTTACCTTTACCCTAACCCTAACCCTAACCTTAACCCTAAACCTAAATGTAACCCTAAACCTGACCTTTACCCTTACCCTCACCCTAAACCTAAACGTAAACGTAACCCTATCCCTAACCCTAACCTTAACCTTAAACGCTTATCCATACCCTAACCCTAACCCTAAACCTAACCCTAACCCTACTCCTAATCCTAACCCTAACCCTAACCTAACCCTAACCTTAATGCTAACTCTAACCCTCACCCTAACCCTTACACTAAACCTAATCCTAACCCTAATCCTAGCCCTAGCCCTTACCCTTACATTAACCGTAACCCTAAACCTAAACCTAACCCTAACCCTAACCGTAACACCTAACCCTAACCCTAACCCTAACCCTAACCTTACCCTTACCCTATCCCTAACCCAGAACTTAATCCCAACCTTAAACCTAAACCTAACCCTAACCCTAACCCTAACCCTAAACATTACCCTTACCCTAACCCTAAACCTAACCCTAACCCTAAACCTAACACATAACCCTAACCCTAACCCTAACCTCTAACCCTAACCCTAACCATAACCCTAACCCTTAACCTTATCCTAACCCTACACCTAACCCTAAAACTTACCCTTACCCTAACCTCAATCCTAACCCTAACCCTAACCCTAAACCTCACCCTAACCCTAACCCTAACCCAAACCCTCAACCTAATGCTAACTCTAACCCCTAACCTTAACCCTAACCCTAATCCTACCCTAACAATAACCCTAACGCTAACCTAACCCTAAACTTAATGCTAACTCTAACCCTAACCCTAACCCTTACCCTAAACCTAACCCTAACCCTAACCCTAACCCTAAGCCTTACACTTACCATAACCCTTACCCTAGCCCTAACCCTAATCCTTACCCTAACCCTAACCCCAACCCTTACCCTTACCCTAACCCTAACCCTAACCTTAACCCCAACCCTAACCTAACCATAACCCTAATCCTAACCCTAACCCTTACCCTTGCCCTAACCCTAAACCTAAAACTAACCCTAACCCTAACCTAACCCTAACCCTTACCCTAACCCTAACCCTAATACTCATCCTAACCCTTACCCTTACCCTAACCCTAACCCTAACCCTTATCCTTACCCTTACCCTAAACCTAACCCTAAACCTAACCCTAACCCTTACCCTTATCCTAACACTAACTCTAACCTTAACCCAAACCCTAACCCTAACGCTAACCCTTACACTTTCCCTAACCTTAACACTAACTCTAACACTTAACCTTACCATAAACCTAACCCTAACCTTAAACCTAACGTTAACCATAACCCTAAACCCTAACACTAACTCTAACCCTAACACTTACCCTTACCCTAACCCTAACCCTAAGCCTTACCCTTACCCTAACCCTAACCCTAAACCTAACCCTATCCCTAACCCTAACCCTAACCCTAACCCTAACACTAACACTTACCCTAACCCTAACCCTAACCCTTACCCTTACCCGAAACTAAACCTAACCTTAACCCCAACCCTAAACCTAACCCTAACCCTAACCATACCCTAACACTAACCCTAACCCTAACCCTAACCCTAACACTTACCCTTACCCTAACCCTAACCCTAACCCTAAACCTAACCCTAACCGTAACACTTACCCTTACCCTAACCCCAACCCTAATCCTAACCCTAACCCTAACCCTTACACTTATCCTAACCCTTACCCTAACCCTAACACTTACCCTTATCGTAAAGCCTACCCTAACCCTAACCCTAACCCTAACCCTTACCCTAACCCTAACCTTAACCCTAACCCTAAACCTAACACGAACCCTAACCCTAACCCTTACCCTAACCCTAACCCTGGCCCTGACCCTAACCCTAAACCTAACCCTATCCCTATCCCTAACCCTAACACTTACCCTAACCCTACCCCTAACCATTACCCTTATCATAACCCTAACCCCAAACTTAACCCCAACACTAAACCTAACCCTAACCCTAACACTTACCCTAACACTTAAACTAACCCTAACCCTAACCCTAACCCTAACACTTACCCTTACCCTAACCCTAATTCTAACCCTAAAACTTACCCTAACCCTAACCCTAACCTCAACACTTAACACTTAACCTTACCCTAACCCTAACCCTAACACTTACCCTAACCCTAGCGCTAAACCTAACCCTAACACTAACCCTAGCACTAAACCTTACCCTAACCACAACCCGAATCCTAACCCTAAGCCTTACCTTACCCTAGCCCTAACCCTAAACCTAACCCTAACCCTAACTCTAACACTAATGTTAACCCTAAACCTTATTCTTAACCTAACCCTAACCCTAACCCTAAACCTAACCCTAAACCTAAACCAAACCCTTACCCTTCCCCTAACTCTAACCCTAACCCTAACCCTTACACTAAACCTAAACCTAATCCTAACCCTAACCCTTACACCTACCCTAACCCTAACCCTAACCTTAACCCTAACCCTAACCCTTACCCTTACCCTAACCCTAACTGTGAAACTAAACCGAACTCTAACACTATCCCTAAACCTAAATATTATCCTTACCCTAACCTTAACCCTACACCTAATGCTAACCCTAACCCCTAACCCCAACTCTAACCCTACTCCTAACCCTAACCCTAACCCTAACCCTAACCCTAACCAAACCCTAAGCTTAATGCTAACTCTAACCCTCACCCTAACCCTTACACTAAACCTAATCCTAACCCTAACCCTAGCCCTAGCCCTTACCCTTACACTAACCGTAACCCTAAACCTAAACCTAACCCTAACCCTAACCGTAACACCTAACCCTAACCCTAACCCTAACCCTAACCTTACCCTTACCCTATCCCTAACCCAGAACTTAACCCCAACCTTAAACCTAAACCTAACCCTAACCCTAACCCTAACCCTAAACATTACCCTTACCCTAACCCTAAACCTAACCCTAACCCTAAACCTAACCCATAACCCTAACCCTAACCCTAAACTCTAACCCTAACCCTAACCATAACCCTAACCCTTAACCTTATCCTAACCCTACACCTAACCCTAAAACTTACCCTTACCCTAACCTCAATCCTAACCCTAACCCTAACCCTAAACCTCACCCTAACCCTAACCCTAACCCTAACCCTCAACCTAATGCTAACTCTAACCCCTAACCCTAACCCTAACCCTAATCCTAACCCTAACCCTAACCCTAACCCTAACCCTAACCTAACCCTAAACTTAATGCTAACTCTAACCCTAACCCTAACCCTTACCCTAAACCTAACCCTAACCCTAACCCTAACCCTAAGCCTTACACTTACCATAACCCTATCCCTAGCCCTAACCCTAATCCTTACCCTAACCCTAACCCCAACCCTTACCCTTACCCTAACCCTAACCCTAACCTTAACCCCAACCCTAACCTAACCATAACCCTAATCCTAACCCTAACCCTTACCCTTGCCCTAACCCTAAACCTAAAACTAACCCTAACCCTAACCTAACCCTAACCCTTACCCTAACCCTAACCCTAATACTCATCCTAACCCTTACCCTTACCCTAACCCTAACCCTAAACCTAACCCTAACCCTTACCCTTATCCTAACACTAACTCTAAACTTTACCCAAACCCTAACCCTAACTCTAACCCTTACACTTTCCCTAACCTTAACACTAACTCTAACACTTAACCTTACCATAAACCTAACCCTAACCTTAAACCTAACGTTAACCATAACCCTAAACCCTAACACTAACTCTAACCCTAACACTTACCCTTACCCTAAACCTAACCCTAAGCCTTACCCTTACCCTAACCCTAACCCTAAACCTAACCCTATCCCTAACCCTAACCTTAACCCTAACCCTAACACTAACACTTACCCTAACCCTAACCCTTACCCTTACCCGAAACTAAACCTAACCTTAACCCCAACCCTAAACCTAACCCTAACCCTAACCCTTACCCTAACACTAACCCTAACCCTAACCCTAACCCTAACCCTAACACTTACCCTTACCCTAACCCTAACCCTAACCCTAAACCTAACCCTAACCGTAACACTTACCCTTACCCTAACCCCAACCCTAATCCTAACCCTAACCCTAACCCTTACACTTATCCTAACCCTTACCCTAACCCTAACACTTACCCTTATCGTAAAGCCTACCCTAACCCTAACCCTAACCCTAACCCTTACCCTAACCCTAACCCTAACCCTAACCCTTACCCTTACCCTAAACCTAAACCTAACCCTAACCCTAACCCTTTCCCTTATCCTAAACCTAAACCTAACCCTAACCCTAACCCTAAAACTTACCCTTATCCTTACCTTAACCCTAACCTAACCCTAACCCTTCCCTTACCCTAACGCTAACCCTTACCCTTAACTTAACCGTAACCCTAACCCTAACAGTTACCCTTACCCTAACGCTAACCCTAACCCTAAACTTAACACTAACCCTAACACATACTCTTACCCTAACACTAACCCTAACCCTAACCCTAACCCTTACCCTAACCCTAACCCTAACCCTAACACTTACCTTTACCCTAACCCTAACCCTAACCTTAACCCTAAACCTAAATGTAACCCTAAACCTGACCTTTACCCTTACCCTCACCCTAAACCTAAACGTAAACGTAACCCTATCCCTAACCCTAACCCTAACCTTAACCTTAAACGCTTATCCTTACCCTAACCCTAACCCTAAACCTAACCCTAACCCTAACCTTAACCCTAACCCTTTCCCTTACGCTAACCCTCACCCTATCCCTAACCCTAAACCTAACACTTACCCTTACTCTAACCCTAACCCTAAACCTAACTGTAACCCTTAACCTTACCCTAACACTAACCCTAAACCTAACCCTAACCCTAACCCTAACCCTAACCCTAACACTTACCCTTACCCTAACCCTAACCCTAACCCTAAACCTAACCCTAACCGTACCACTTACCCTTACCCTAACCCCAACCCTAATCCTAACCCTAACCCTAACCCTTACACTTATCCTAACCCTTACCCTAACCCTAACACTTACCCTTATCGTAAAGCGTACCCTAACCCTAACCCTAACCCTAACCCTTACCCTAACCCTAACCCTAACCCTTACCCTTACCCTAAACCAAAACCTAACCCTAACCCAAACCCTTTCCCTTATCCTAAACCTAAACCTAACCCTAACCCTAACCCTAAAACTTACCCTTATCTTTACCTTAACCCTAACTAACCCTAACCCTTCCCTTACCCTAACGCTAACCCTTACCCTTAACTTAACCGTAACCCTATCCCTAACAGTTACCCTTACCCTAACCCTAACCCTAACTCTAAACTTAACCCTAATCCTAACCCTAACCCTTGCCCTTACCCTAAACCTAACCCTATACCTATCACTAACCCTAACCCTAACCTTTACCCTTACCCTTACCCTAATGCTATCCCTAACCCTAACCCTAACCCTAATACATACCCTTACCCTAACCCTAACCCTAACCTTAACCATAACCCTAAACCTAACCCTAAACCTAACCCTAACCCTAACCCATACCCTAAACCTAACCCTAATCCTAACCCTTACCCTTACCCTAACCCTAAACCTAACCTTAACCCAAACTTTACCCTAAACCTTACCCGTACCCTAACACATACCCTTACCCTAACCCTAACCCTAACCCTTACCCTAACCCTAACCCTAATCCTAACCCGAACCCTAACCCTAACCCTAACCTAACCCTAACCTTAATGCTAATTCTAACCCTCACCCAAACCCTTACCCTAAACCTAAACCTAAACCTAACCCTAGCCCTAACCCTTACCCTTACACTAACCGTAACCCTAAACCTAACCCTAACCCTAACCCTAACTGTAAAACCTAACCCTAACCCTAACCCTTACCCTTACACTAACCCTAACCCTCCCCCTAGTCCTTACCCTTACCCTCTCCCTAACCCTAACCATGACCTTAACCTAACCCTAACCCTAAACTCTAACCCTAACCCTAACCCTAACACTAACCCTAACCCATAACCCTAACCCTAAACCTAACCCTAAACTCTAACCCTAACCCTAGCCATAACCCTAAACCTTACCCTTATCCTAACCCTACACCTAACCCTAAAATTTACCCTTACCTAACCCCAATCCTAACCCTAACCCTAACCCTAAACCTCACCCTAACCCTAACCCTAACCCTAACCCTAACCCTTAACCTAATGCTAACCCTAACCCCTAACCCTAATCCTAACCCTAACAATAACCCTAACACTAACCTAACCCTAAACTTAATGCTAACTCTAACCCTAACCCTAACCCATACCCTAAACCTAACCTTAACCCTAACCCTAACCCTAAGCCTTACACTTACCCTAACCCTAACCCTAACCCTAACCCTAACCCTAATCCTTACCCTAACCCTAACCCCAACACTTACGCTTACCCTTACCCTAACCCTAACCCTAACCTTTACCCCAACCCTAACCTAACCATAACCCTAACCCTAACCCTTACCCTTGCCCTAACCCTAACCCTAAAACTAACCCTAATCCTAACCTAACCCTAACCCTTACCCTAACCCTAACCCTAATACTCACCCTAACCCTTACCCTTACCCTAACCCTAACCCTAACCCTTATCCTTACCCTTACCCTAACCCTAACCCTAAACCTAACCCTAACTCTTACCCTTATCCTAACACTAACTCTAACCTTAACCCAAACCCTAACCCTAACGCTAACCCTTACACTTTCCCTAACGTTAACACTAACTCTAACACTTAAACTTACCCTAAACTTAACCCTAACCCTAAACCTAACCCTAACCATAACCCTAAACGTTAACACTAACCCCTAACCCTAACCGTAACACTAACACTTACCCTAACCCTAACCCTAACCCTTACCCTTACCCGAAACTAAACCTAACCTTAACCCCAACCCTAAACCTAACCCTAACCCTAACCATTACCCTAACACTAACCCTAACCCTAGCCCTAACCCTAACACTTATCCTTACTCTAATCCTAACCCTAACCTAACCCTTACCCTAACCCTAACCCTAACTCTAACCCTAACACTTACCATTACCCTAACCCTAACCCTAACCCTAACCCTAAACCTTACCCTAACACTAACCCTAACCCTAACCCTAACACTTACCCTTACCCTAACCCCAACCCTAATCCTAACCCTAACCCTAACCCTTGCACTTATCCTAACCCTAAACCTAAGCCTAACACTTACCCTTATCGTAAAGCCTACCCTAACCGTAACCCTAACCCTAACCCTTACCCTAACCCTAACCCTAACCGTAACCATTACCCTTACCCTAAACCTAAACCTAAACCTAACCCTAACCCTTTCCCTTACCCCAAACCTAAACCTAAGCCTAACCCTAACCCTAAAACTTACCCTTATCCTTACCTTAACCCTAACCCTAACCCGAACCCTTCCCTTACCCTAACGCTAACCCTTACCGTTTCCTTAACCTTAACCCTAACCCTAACAGTTACCCTCACCCTAACGCTAACCTAACCCTAACCTTAACCCTAACCCTAACACATACTCTTACCCTAACACTAACCCTAACCCTAACCGTAACCCTAAACCTAAACCTAACCCTAACCCTAACCCTAACCGTTAAACTAACCCTATCCCTAACCCTAAACTTTACCCTTACCCTAAACCTAACCCTAACCCTAACACTAACCCTAACGCTTACCCTAACCCTAACCCTAACCCTTATCCTAACCCTAACCCTAACCCTAACCTTAAACGTTAACCTAACCCTAACAATAACCCTAACCTCTAACCCTAACCCTTACCCTAACCCAAGCCTAACCCTAACCCTAACCCCTAACCCTAACCCTAACACTAACCCCTATCCCTAACCATAACCCTAACACTTACCCTTATCCTAACCCTAACCCTAACTCTAACACTTACCCTTACCCTAACCCCTAACCCTAACCCTAACCCTAACCCTAACCTTAACACTAACCCTAACCCTTACCAGAACCCTAACCCGAACCCTAACCTTAACCGTAACCCTGGCCCTAATCCTTACCCTTACCCTAAAACTAACCCTAACCCTAACCCTAACCCTAACCCTAAGCGTAACAATTGCCCTTACCCTAACCCTAACCCTAAACCTAACACTAACCCTAACCCTAACCCTTATCCTTACCCAACCCCAACCCTAAACCTAACCCTAACCCTAACACCTAACCCTAACCCTAACCCTTACCCTTATTCTAAACCTAACCCTAACACTTACCTTACCCTAACCCCTACCCTAACCCTAACCCTAACCCTAACACTTACCTTTACCCTAACCCTAACCCTAACCTTAACCCCAACCCCAAACCTAACCCTAACACTAACCCTAACTATTACCTTTACCCTAACCCTAAACCTAAACCTAACCCTAACCCTAACCCTAACCCTTACACTAACACTAACACTAATCCTAACCCTAACCCTTACCCTTAACTTTACCCTAACCCTAACAATAAACCTAAACCTAACCCTAAGCCTAACACTAAACCTAACCCCTAACACTAACAATAACCCTAACTCTTACCCTTATCCTAACCCTAACCCTAACCCTAACACTTACCCTTACCCTAACCCCATCCCTAACCCTAAAACTAACCCTAACCCTTACCCTAACCCTAACCCTAACCCTAACAATTACCATTACCCTAACGCTAATTCTAACCCTAACCCTAACTCTAACCCTTAACCTAACACATACACTTACCCTAACCCTAACCCTTACCGTAACCCTAAACCTAAACGTAACCCTAAACCTGACCCTTACACTTAACCTCACCCTAACCCTAAACGTAAACGTAACCCTAACCCTAACCCTAACCTTAACCCTAAATGCTTATCCTTACCCTAACCCTAACCCTAAACCTAACCCTAACCCTAACCCTAACCTTAACCCTAACCCTTTTCTTTACGCTAAACCTAACCCTAACCCTAACCCTAAACCTAACACTTACCCTTACTCTAACCCTAACCCTAAACCTAACTCTAACCCTTACCCTTACCCTAAATCTAACCCTAACCCTAACCCTAACCACAACCCTAATCCTTACCCTTACCTAACCCTAACCCTAAACCTAACCCTAACCATAAACCTAACATTAACCCTAACCCTAACCATTATCCTTACCCTAACCCTAACCCTAAAACTCACCCTAACTCTAAACCTAACCCTAACCCTAACCCTAACCCCTAACCCTAACCCTAACCCTTAACCTTACCCTCACCCTAACCCTAACCATTACCCTTATACTAACCCTGACCCTAAACTTAACCCCAACCCTAAACCTAACCGTAAACCTTAACCTAACCCTTACCCTAACCCTAACACTTACCCTCACCATAACCCTAACCCTAACCCTAAACCTTACCCTAACCCTAACCTTAACACTTACCCTTACCCTAACCCTAACCCTTACCCTAACCCTAACCCTAATCCTAACCCTAACACTTACCCTAACCCTAACCCTAACCCTTACCCTAACCCTAACCCTAACCCTACCCTTACCCTAATCCTAACACTAACCCTAACCCGAACCCCTAACCCTAACCCTTAACATAACCCTGACCCTAACCCTAACCCTAACCCTTACCCTTACCCTAACCCTAAACCTAACTCTAACCCTAACCCTAAACCTAACCCTTACCCTAACCCTAACCCTAACCCTAACCCTTACCCTAACACTACCCCTAACCCTAAACCTAACCTTAAACCTAACCCTAAGCATAACCCCAAACCTAACCCTTACCCTTACCCTTACCCTTACCCTAACCCTAACCCTAACCCTAACCCTAACCATGACCTTAACCTAACCCTAACCCTAACCCTAACCGTAACCCCTAAACCTAACCCTAACCCTAATCCTTACCATTATCCTAACACTAAACCTAACCCTATCACTTACCCTTACCCTAACCCCTAGCGTAACCCTAACCCTAACCCTATCACTTACCCTAACCGTAACCCTAACCGTAACCCTAAACCTTACACTTACCCTAAACCTAAACCTAACCCTTACCCTAATCCTAAACCTAACCCTAACCCTAAACCTTACCCTTATTTTAACCCTAACCCTAACCCTTACCCTTACCCTAACGCTATTCCTAACCCTAACCCTAACCCTAATACATACCCTTACCCTAACCCTAACCCTAACCTTAACCGTAACCCTAAACCTAACCCTAAACCTAACCCTAACCCTAACCCATACCCTAAACCTAACCCTAACCCTAACCCTTACCCTTACCCTAACCCTAACCCTAACCTTAACCCAAACCTTACCCTAACCCTAACCCTAACCCTAACCCTTACCCTAACCCTAATCCTAACCCTACACTTACCCTAATCCTAACCCTAACCCTAACCCTAACCCCTAACCCTAAACCTTAACATAACCCTGACCCTAACCCTAACCCTAATCCTTACCCTAACCCTAACCCTAATCCTAACCCTAACCCTTACCCTTACCTAACTCTAATCCTAAACCTAAACCTAAATCTAATCCTAACCCTAACCTTAACCCTAACCGTTATCCTTACCCTAACCCTAACCCTAACCCTAACCCTAGCCTTAAACGTAACCGTAAACCTAACCCTAACCCTAATCCTAACCCTTACCCTTACCCTAACCCTAACCCTAACAGTAACCCTTACCCTTACCCTAACCCTAACCCTAACCCTAACCTTAACGCAACCCTAACCCTAACCCTAACCCTAACACTTACACTTACCCTAACCCTAGCGCTAAACCTAACTCTAACCCTAACCCTAACCCTTACCCTTACCCTAAACCTAACCCTAATCCTAACTCTAACCCTTACCCTTACCCTAACCCTAACGCTAAACCTAACCCTAATCCTAACCCTAACCCTATCCTTAGCCATAAACCTAACCTTAACCCTAACCCTAACCCTTACCCTAACCCTAAACCTGGCCCTAACCCTATCCCTAAACCTAACCCTAACCCTAACACTTACCCTAACCCTAACCCTAACCATTGCCCTTATCCTAACCCTAACCCTAAACTTAACCCCAACCCTAAACCTAACCGTAAACCTAACCCTAACCCTAACCCATACCCTAAACCTAACCCTAACCCTAACCCTTACCCTTACCCTAACCCTAACCCTAACCTTAACCCAACCCTTACCCTATCCCTAACCCTAAACCTAACCCTTACCCTTACCCTAACACATACCCTTACCCTAACCCTAACCCTAATCCTTACCCTAACCCTAACCCTAATCCTAACCCTAACCCTTACCCTTACCTAACCCTAATCCTAAACCTAACCCTAAACCTAATCCTAACCCTAACCTTATCCCTAACCGTTATCCTTACCCTAACCATAACCCTAACCCTAACCCTAACCCTAACCATGACCTTAACCTAACCCTAACCCTAACCCTAACCTTAACCCCTAAACCTAACCCTAACCCTAATCCTTACCATTATCCTAACACTAAACCTAACCCTATCACTTACCCTTACCCTAACCCCTAGCCTAACCCTAACCCTAACCCTATCCCTTACCCTAACCCTAACCCTAACCGTAACCGTAAACCTTACACTTACCCTAAACCTAAACCTAACCCTTACCCTAATCCTAACCCTAACCCTAACCCTAAACCTTACCCTTATCTTAACCCTAACCCTAACCCTTATCCTTACCCTAACGCTATCCCTAACCCTAACCCTAACCCTAATACATACCCTTACCCTAACCCTAACCCTAACCTTAACCGTAACCCTAAACCTAAGCCTAAACCTAACCCTAACCCTAACCCATACCCAAAACCTAACCCTAACACTAACCCTTACCCTTACCCTAACCCTAACCCTAACCTTAACCCAACCCTTACCCTAACCCTAACCCTAACCCTAACCCTAACCCTTACCCTAACCCTAACCCTAACCCTACACTTACCCTAATCCTAACCCTAACCCTAACCCTAACCCTTAACCCTAAACCTTAACATAACCCTGACCCTAACCCTAACCCTAATCCTTACCCTAACCCTAATCCTAATCCTAACCCTAACCCTTACCCTTACCTAACCCTAATACTAAACCTAACCCTAAATCTAATCCTAACCCTAACCTTAACCCTAACCGTTATCCTTACCCTAACCCTAACCCTAACCCTAACCCTAGCCTTAAACGTAACCGTAAACCTAACCCTAACCCTAACCCTTACCCTTACCCTAACCGTAACCCTAACAGTAACCCTTACCCTTACCCTAACCCTAACCCTAACCCTAACCTTAATGCAACCCTAACCCTAACCCTAACCCTAACACTTACACTTACCCTAACGTTAGCGCTAATCCTAACCCTAACCCTAACCCTTACCCTTACCCTAAACCTAACCCTAATCCTAACTCTAACCCTTACCCTTACCCTAACCCTAACCCTAAACCTAACCCTAATCCTAACCCTAACCCTATCCTTAGCCATAAACCTAACCTTAACCCTAACACTAACCCTTACCCTAACCCTAAACCTGGCCCTAACCCTATCCCTAAACCTAACCCTAACCCTAACACTTACCCTAACCCTAACCCTAACCATTGCCCTTATCCTAACCCTAACCCTAAACTTAACCCCAACCCTAAACCTAACCGTAAACCTAACCCTAACCCTAACCCATACCCTAAACCTAACCCTAACCCTAACCCTTAACCTTACCCTAACCCTAACCCTAACCTTAACCCAACCCTTACCCTAACCCTAACCCTAACCCTAACCCTTACCCTTGTACTAAACCTGGCCCTAAACTTAAACCCAACCCTAAACCTAACCCTAACTCTAACCTCAAACCTAACCATAACCATAACCCCAAACCTAACCCATACCCTTACCCTAAACCTACCCCTAAGCCTAACCCTAACCCTAACCCTAACCCTAACTCTAAACTTAACCCTAACCCTAACCCTAACCCTTGCCCTTACCCTAACCCTAACCCTAAACCTATCACTAACCCTAACCCTAACCCTAACCCTTAACCTTAACCTAACCGTAACCCTAACTCTAACCTTAACCCAACCCTAAACCTAACCCTAACCCTAACCCGAACCCTAACCCTTACCCTTACCCTAACACTAACTCTGAACCTAAACCGAACAATAACCCTATCCCTAACCATAATTCTTATCCTTACCCTAACCCTAACCCTAAACCTAACCCTAACCCTACCCCTAACCCTTACCCTTTTCCTAACCCTAACCCTAAACCTAACACTTACCCTTACCCTAACCCTAAACCTAACCCTAAAACTAACCCTAACCCTAACATTAACCCAACCCTAACCCTAACTCTAATCCTTACCCTAACACTAACTCTAACCATAATCCTTACCCTAACCCTAACCCTACCCCTAACCCTCACCCTTTCCCTAACCATAACACTAACCCTAACCCATACACTTACCCTAACCCTAAACCTAACCCTAAACCTAACCCTAACGCTAACCCTAACACTAACCTTAAACCCTAACACTAACCCTAACCCCTAACCCTAACCCTTAACCTAACCCTAACCCTAACCCTAACCCTAACCCTAACCTAACCCTAACCCTAACCCTAACCCTTGCCCTAACACAATTCCTAAACTTAACCCCAAATCTAAACCCAACCCTAACCCTAACCCTAACACCTACCCTTACCCTAACCCTAACCCTAACCCTAACCATAAACCTAACATTAACCCTAACCTTAACCGTTATCCTTACCCTAACCCTAAACCTAAAACTAACCCTAACCTTAACCCTAAACCTAACCCCTACCCCTTACCCTTACCCTAACCCTAACCCTAACCCTAACCCAAACCCTTACCCTAAACCTAACCCTAACCCGAACCCGAACCCTAACCCTTAACCTATCCTAACACTAACTCTGAACCTAAACCGAACAATAACCCTATCCCTAACCCTAACTCTTAACCTTACCCTAACCCTAACCCTAAACCTAACCCTAACCCTACACCTAAACCTTACCCTTTCCCTAACCCTAACCCTAAACCTAACCCTTACCCTTACCCTAACCCTAAACCTAACCCTAAACCTAACCCTAACCCTAACCCTAAACCTTACCCTTATCTTAAGCCTAACCCTAAACCTAACCCTTACCCCTACCCTAAGGCTAAACCTAACCCTAACCCTAACTCTAACCCTAACCCTAACATATATCCTTACCCTAACCCTAACCCTAGCCTTAACCGTAACCCTAAACTAACCATAACCCTAACCCTTACCCTTACCCTAACCCTAACCCTAACCGTAACCCTTACCCTTACCCTACCCCTAACCCTCACCTTAACGCAAACCTAAACCTAACCCTAACCCCATCCCTAACACTTACACTAACCCTAACCCTAGCGCTAAACCTAACCCTAACCCTAACCCTAACCCTTACCCTAAACCTAACCCTAATCCTAACTCTAACCCTTACCCTTACCCTTACCCTAACCCTAACCCTAAACCTAACCCTAATCCTAACCCTAACCCTAACCTTATCCATAAACCTTATCCTTACCCTAAACCTAACACTAACCCTAACACTGAAAATAACCCTAAACCTAAACCTAACCTTAACCCTAACCCTAACCCTAACCCTAATCCTAACCCTTAACCTAACACTAACCCTAACCCTAACCCTAACCCTTACCCTTACCCTAAACCTAAACCTAACCCTTACCCGTACCCTAACATTAACCCTAACCCTAACCCTTACTCTAACCCTAAGCCTAACCCTAAACCTAAACCTAACCATAACCCTAACCCTTACCTTTACCCTAACCCTAAACCTAAATGTAACCCTAACCCTTACTCTTACCCTTACCCTCACCTAAACTTGAACCTAACCCTAACCCTAACCCTAACACTAACCTTAACCCTAAACCCTTATCCTTACCCTAACCCTAACCCTAACCATGAACCTAAACCTAACCCTAACCTTAACCCTAACCCTTTCCCTTAACCTAACCCTAAACCTAACCATAAACCTAACATTAACCCTAACCTTAACCGTTATCCTTACCCTAACCCTAAACCTACAACTAACCCTAACCCTAACCATAACCCTAACCCCTACCCCTAACCCTACCCCTTACCCTTACCCTAATCCTAACCCTAACCCTAAACCTAACACTTACCATAACCCTAACCCTCACCTTTACCCTTATACTAAACCTGACCCTAAACTTAAACCCAGCCCTAAACCTAACCCTAACACTAACCCTAACCATAACCTCAAACCTAACCATAACCATAACCCCAAACCTGACCCTTACCCTTACCCTAAACCTAAAGCTAAGCCAAACCCTAACCCTAACCCTAACCCTAACCCTAACTCTAAACTTAACCCTAACCCTAACCCTAACCCTTGCCCTTACCCTAACCCTAACCCTAAACCTATCACTAACCCTAACCCTAACCCTAACCATTAAACTTAAGCTAACCCTAACCCTAACCCTAACCTTAACCGAACCCTAAACCCAACCCTAATTCTAACCCTATACCTTACCCTTACCCTAACCCTAGCGCTAAACCTAACCACAACCCTTACCCTTACGCTAACCCTAACCCTAAACCTAACCCTAAACCTAACTCTAACCATAACCTTAACCCTAACCCTTATCCTTACCCTAATCCTAACCCTAAACCTAACACTAAACCTAGACCTAACCTTTGCCCTACCCTAACCCTAACTCTAAACCTAACCCTAACACTTACCCTAACACTAACCCTAACCCTAACCCTAACACTTACCCGTACCCTAACCCTAACCCTAAACTTTACCCTTACCCTAACCCTAACCCTAACCTGAACACTTACCCTTACCCTTACCCTAACACTAACCCTAACCCAAACCCTAAACCTAACCCTAACCCTAACCCTAAGCCTTACCCTTTCCCTAACCCTAACGCTAAACCTAACCCTTACCCTTACCCTAACCCTAACCCTATCCCTATCCCTAACCCTAACCTTAACCCAACCCTAATCCTATCCCTAACCCTTACCCTATCCCTAACCCTAACCCTAACCCTAAACCTGACCCTAAACCTAACCCTAACCCTAACACTAAGCCTAAGCTTAAACCTAACCCAAACCCAAACCCTAACCCTAACCCGTACCTTTCCCTAACCCTAACCCTAAACCTAACCCTAACCGTAACCCTAACCCTGAGCCTTACCCTTACCCTTACCCTAACCCTAACCCTTACCCTACACCTAACCTAACCCTAACCCTTACCCTTACCCTAACCCTAACCCAAACTCTGACCCTTACCATTACCCTAACCCTAACCCCAAACCTAAACCTTACCCTAACCCTAAACATAACCCTGACCCTAACTCTAATCCTTACCCTAACACTAACCCTAACCCTAACCCAAGGCCTAACACTTACCCTTACCTAACCCTAACCCTAACCCTAAGGCTTACCCTTCCCCTAACCCTAAACCTAACCCTAACCCTAACCCTAACCCTTACCCTTACATTAACCCTAACCCTAACCTTAACCCTAACCCGAACCCTAACCCTAACCTTAAACCTAACCTTAATCCTAACCCTTATCCTTACCCTAACCCTAACCATAACCCTAACCCTAAGCCTAACCCTAACCCTAAACCTAACCCTTACCCTTACCCTTACGCGAACCCTAACCCGAAACCTAACCGTAACCCTTACCCTAACGCTAACCCTAACCCTAACACCTAACCGTAACCCTAACCCTAACCCTTACTATTACCCTAACCCTAACCCTAACTCTGACCCTTACCATTACCCTAACCCTAATCCTAACTTTAACCGCAACCATAAACCTAACCCTAACCCTAACCATAACCCTTACCTAACTCTAATCCTTACCCTAACCCTAAGCCTAACCCTTCCCTAGGCCTAACACTTACCCTTACCCTAACCCTAAACATAACCCTAACGCTTACCCTTACCCTAAACCTAAACCTAACCCTGACCCTAACACTAACCCTAAACCTAACCGCCAACCCTAACCCTCACACTAACCCCTAACAATATCCCTAACCATAACCATAACCCTTACCCTTTTCCTAACCCTACCACTAACCTAAAACTTACCCTTACCCTAACCCCTCCCTAACACTAACCCTAATCCTAACCCTTCCCCTAACCCTAATCCTAACCCTAACCAGAACCTAACCCTTACCCTTACCCTAACCTTAAACCTAACCCTAACACTAACCCTTACCTTACACTAACCCTAACCCAAATCTTAACCCTAACACGAACCCTAACCCTAACCCTAACCCTAACCCTAACCCTAACCCTAACATCAACCCAACCCTAACCCTATCCCTAACCCTTACCCTTACCCGAACCCAAACCCTAACTTTAACCCCACCCTAACCCTAACTCTAACCCTTACCCTAACACTAACTCTAACCATAATCCTTCCCCTAACCCTAACCCTAAACCTACATCTAACCCTTATCCTTTGCCTAACCGTAACACTAACCCTAACCCTGACCCTTACCCTAACCCTATACCTAACCCTAAACCTAACCCTAACCCTAATTCTAACACTAACCTTAAACCTAACATAAACCCTAACACTAACCCTAACCCGTACCCTAACCCTAACTCTAATCCTTACCCTAACCCTAACCCTAACCCTACCCTAGGCCTAACACTTACCCTTACCCTAAACCTAAACCTAACAATGACCCTTACCCTAACCCTAAACCTAACCCTGACCGTAACACTAACCCTAAACCTAACCGCCAACCCTAACCCTCACACTAACCCCTAACCCTATCCCTAACCATAACCATAACCCTTACCCTTTTCCTATCCCTACCCCTAACCTAAAACTTACGCTTACCCTAACCCCTCCCTAACCCTAACCCTAACCCTAACCATAACCATAACCCTAACCCTAAGCCTAACCCTAACCCAAAACCTAACCTTTACCCTTACGCTAACCATAACCCTAAACCTAACCGTAAACCTTACCCTAACCCTAACACTAATCCTAACTCTAACCCTAACCTTAACCCTAAACCTTACCCTTACCCTAACCCTAACCCTAAACCTAACCCTAACCCTAACCCTAATCCTTACCCTAATCCTAACCCTAACCATAACACTTACCCTAACCCTAATCCTTACCCTAATACTTACCCTAACCCTAACCATAACCATAACCCTTACCCTAACCCTAATCCTTACCCTAAACCTAAGCCTAACCCTAACCCTTCCCCTAACCCTAATCCTAACCCTAACCCTACCTAACCCTAACCCTTACCCTTACATTAACCCTAACCCTAACCTTAACCCTAACCCGAACCCTAACCCTAAACCTAACCTTAATCCTAACCCTTCTCCTTACCCTAACCCTAACAATAACCCTAACCCTAAGCCTATCCCTAACCCTAAACCTAACCCTTACACTTACCCTTACGCGCACCCTAACCCAAAACCTAACCGTAACCCTTACCATAACCCTAACCCTAACCATAACCCTAAACCTAAATCTAACTCTAACCCTAACCCTTACCCTAACCCTAACCCTGGCCTTAACCCTAACCCTAACCCTAACCCTAACACTTACCCTAACCTTAACCCTAACCATTGCCCTTATCCTAACCCTAACCATAAACTTAACCCCAACCCTAAACCTAACCCTAACCCTAACCCTTACCCTAACACTTACCCTAACCCTAACCCTAACCCTAACCCTAACTTTAACACTTAACCTTACCCTAACCGTAACCCTAAACCTAACCCTTACACTAACTCTAACCCTAACCCTAAACTTACCCTAACCCTAACCCTTAACCTAACCCTAACCCTAACCCTAACCCTTACCCTTACCCTAATCTTAAACCTAACTCTAACCCTAACCCAAACACTAACCCTTACCCTAACCCTAACCCTAACACTTACCATAACCCTAACCCTAACCCTAACCTTAAACCTAACCCTAACCCTACCTATAACCCTAACCCTTACCCTTACCCTAAACCTAACCTTAAACCTAACCCTAACCCTAACCCTAACTCTAAACTTAACCCTATCCCTAACCCTAACACTCGCCCTTACCCTAACCCTAACCATAAACCTATCACTAACCCTAACCCAAACCCTAACCCTTACCCTTAACCTAAACCTAACCCTAAACCTAGACATAACCCTACCCTAAACCTACCCTAACCCCTAACCCTAACCCTAACCCTAATCCTTACCCTTATCCTAACCCTAACACTAACCCTAACCCTAACCCTAAACCTTACCCTTACCCTAAACCTAACCCTAACCCTTACCCTAAACCTAACCCTAACCCTAAGCCTAAACCTAACCCTTAACCTTATCTTAACCCTAACCCTAAACCTGACCCTTACCCCTACCCTAACGCTAACCCTAAACCTAAACCTAACCTTAAACCTAACACATACCCTTACCCTAACCCTAAGCCTACTTTAACCCTAACCCTAATCCTAACCCTAACCCTAACCCTAACCCATACCCTAAAACTACCCTAACCCTTACCCTTACCCTAACCCTAACCCTAACCCTTACCCTAACCCTAACACTAACCCTAACCCTAACTCTAAACTTAACCCTAACCCTAACCCATACCCGAACCCTACCCTAACCCTAACCCATACCCTAACCCTAACCCTAACCCTTACCCTCACCCTAACCCTAACCCTAACCCTAACTCTAAACTTAACCCTAACCCTAACCCTAACCCTAACCATTACCCTAACCCTAACCCTAAACCTAAGCCTAAACCTAACACTATCCCTAACCCTAACGCTAACCTTAAACCTAAGCCAAACCCTAACCCTAAAGCTAACCCGTACCTTTCCCTAAACCTAACCCTAACCCTAACCCTAACCCTGACCCTTACCCTTACCCTAACCCTAACCCTACACCTAACGCTAACAACTAAACCTAACCTAACCCTAACCCTTACCCTTACCCTAAACCTAATCCTAACCCTGATCATTACCATTACCATTACCATAACCCTAACCCTAACTTTAACCCCATCCCTAAACCTAACCCTAACCCTAACCCTAACCCTAATCCTTACCCTAAACCTAACACTAACCCTAACCCTAAGCCTAACACTTACCCTTACCCTAACCCTAACTCTAATCCTAACGCTTACACTTAACCTAACCCTAAACCTAACCCTAAACCTAACCCTAACCCTAACCCTAACCCTAACACTAACCTTAAACCTAACCCAAACCCTAACACTAACCCTAACCCGTACCCTAACCCTAACTCTAATGCTTACCCTAACCCTAACCCTAACCCTACCCTAGGCCTAACACTTACCCTTACCCGAACCCTAAACCTAACCATAACGCTTACCCTTACCCTAAACCTAAACCTAACCCTGACCCTAACACTAACCCTAAACTTAACCGCCAACCCTAACCCTCACACTAACCCCTAACCCTATCCCTAACCAAAAACATAACCCTTACACTTTTCCTAACCCTACCCCTAACCTAAAACTTACGCTTACCCTAACCCCTCCCCAACCCTAACCCTAACCCTAACCCTAACCAGTAACCATAACCCTAACACTAAGCCTAACCCTAACCCAAAACTTAACCCTTACCCTTACGCTAACCCTAACCCTAAACCTCACCGTAAACCTTACCCTAACCCTAACACTAATCCTAACTCTAACCCTAACCTTAACCCTAACCCTTACCCTTGCCCTAACCCTAACCCTAAACCTAACCCTAACCCTAACCCTAATCCTTACCCTAATCCTAACCCTAACCATAACCCTTACAATAACCCTAATCCTTACTCTAATACTTACCCTAACCCTAACCCTAACCATAACCCTTACCCTACCCCTAATCCTTACCCTAAACCTAACCCTAACCCTAACCCTTCCCCTAACCCTAACCCTAACCCTAACCCTACCCTAACCCTAACCCTTACCCTTACATTAACCCTAACCCTAACCTTAAACCTAACCCGAACCCTAACCCTAACCCTAAACCTAACCTTAATCCTAACCCTTATCCTTACCCTAACCCTAACCATAACCCTAACCCTAAGCCTATCCCTAACCCTAAACCTAACCCTTACACTTACCCTTACGCGAACCCTAACCCGAAACCTAACCGTAACCCTTACCCTAACCCTAACCCTGGCCCTAACCCTAACCCTAACCCTTATCCTAACCCTAACCCTAAACTTAACCCCAACCCTAAACCTAACCCTAACCATAACCCTTACCCTAACACTTACCTTAACCCTAACCCTTACCCTAACCCTAACCCTTATCCTAACCCTAACTCTAACCATAAAACTTACCCTAACCCTAACCCTAACTTTAACACTTAACCTTACCCTAACCCTAACCCTAACCCTAACCCTTACACTAACCCTAACCATAACCCTAACACTTACCCTAACCCTAACCCTTACCCTAACCCTAACCCTAACCCTAACCCTTACCCTAATCCTAACACTAACACTAACCCTAGCTTCTAACCCTAACCCTAACCCTAACCCTAACCCTAACCCTTACTCTTACCCTAACCTTTAACCTAACTCTATCCCTAACCCAAACCCTAAGCCTTACCCTAACCCTAACCCTAACACTTACCATAACCCTAACCCTAACCTTAAACCTAACCCTAACCCTAACCATAACCCTAACCCTTACCCTTACCCTAAACCTAACCATAAACCTAAACCTAACCCTAACCCTAACTCTAAACTTAACCCTATCCCTAACCCTAACACTCGCCCTTACCCTAACCCTAACCATAAACCTATCACTAACCCTAACCCTAACCCTAACCCTAACCCTACCCTAACCCCTAACCCTAACCCTAACCCTAATCCTTACCCTTATCCTAACCCTAACACTAACCCTAACCCTAACCCTAAACCTTAACCTTACCCTAAACCTAACCCTGACCCTTACCCTAAACCTAACCCTAACCCTAAACCTAACCCTAAACCTAACCCTTAACCTTATCTTAACCCTAACCCTAAACCTGACCCTTACCCATACCCTAACGCTAACCCTAAAACTAAACCAAACCCTAACCCTAACACATACCCTTACCCTAACCCTAACCCTACTTTAACCCAAACCCTAAACCTAACCCTAACCCTAACCCTAACCCATACCCTAACCCTACCCTAACCCTAACCCTTACCCTAACCCTAACCCTAACCCTTACCCTAACCCTAACACTAACCCTAGCCCTCACTCTAAACTTAACCCTAACCCTAACCCATACCCGAACCCTACCCTAAACCTAACCCATACCCTAACCCTGACCCTAACCCTTACCCTCACCCTAACCCTAACCCTAACCCTAACTCTAAACTTAACCCTAACGCTAACCCTAACCCTAACCCTTACCCTAACCCTAACCCTAAACCTAACCCTAAACCTAACACTATCCCTAACCCTAACGCTAACCTTAAACCTAACCCAAACCCTAACCCTAACCCTAACCCTTACCTTTCCCTAACCCTATCCCTAACCCTAACCCTAACCCTAACCCTGACCCTTACCCTTACCCTAACCCTAACCCTACACCTAACCCTAACACCTAACCCTAACCCTAACCCTAACCCTACCCTTACCCTAAACCTAATCCTAACCCTGACCATTACCATTACCATTACCCTAACCCTAACCCTAAACTTAACCCCATCCTTAAACCTAACCCTAACCCTAACCCTAATCCTTACCCTAACCCTAATCCTTACCCTAACCCTAACACTAACCCTAACCCTAAGCCTAACACTTACCCTTACCCTAACCCTAACTCTAACCCTAACGCTTACCCTTAACCTAACACTAAACCTAACCCTAACCCTAACCCTAACCCTAAACCTAACCCCTAAAACCTAACCCTAACCCTACCCCTACCCCTAACCCTAACCCTAACTCTAACCATAGCCCTTACCCTTATCCTAACCCTACGCCTAACCCTAAAACTTACCTTACCCTAACCCCAACCCTAACCCTAACCCTAACCCTAACCCTTACCCTAACCCTAACCGTAAACCTAAACCTAAACCTAACACTATCCCTAACCCTAACGCTAACCTTAAACCTAACCCAAACCCTAACCCTAAACCTAACCCGTACCTTTCCCTAAACCTAACCCTAAACCTAACCCTAACCCTGACCCTTACCCTTACCCTAACCCTAACCCTACACCTAACGCTAACAACTAAACCTAACCTAACCCTAACCCTTACCCTTACCCTAAACCTAATCCTAACCCTGATCATTACCATTAACATTACCCTAACCCTAACCCTAACCCTAAGCCTAACACTTACCCTTACCCTAACCCTAACTCTAATCCTAACGCTTACCCTTACCCTAACCCTAAACCTAACCCTAAACCTAACCCTAACCCTAACCCTAACACTAACCTTAAACCTAACCCAAACCCTAACACTAACCCTAACCCGTACCCTAACCCTAACTCTAATCCTTACCCTAACCCTAACCCTAACCCTACCCTAGGCCTAACACTTACCCTTACCCGAACCCTAAACCTAACCATAACGCTTACCCTTACCCTAAACCTAAACCTAACCCTGACCCTAACACTAACCCTAAACTTAACCGCCAACCCTAACCCTCACACTAACCCCTAACCCTATCCCTAACCAAAAACATAACCCTTACACTTTTCCTAACCCTACCCCTAACCTAAAACTTACGCTTACCCTAACCCCTCCCTAACCCTAACCCTAACCCTAACCCTAACCAGTAACCATAACCCTAACACTAAGCCTAACCCTAACCCAAAACTTAACCCTTACCCTTACGCTACCCCTAACCCTAAACCTCACCGTAAACCTTACCCTAACCCTAACACTAATCCTAAATCTAACCCTAACCTTACCCCTAACCCTTACCGTTACCCTAACCCTAACCCTAAACCTAACCCTAACCCTAACCCTAATCCTTACCCTAATCCTAACCCTAACCATAACCCTTACCCTAACCCTAATCCTTACTCTAATACTTACCCTAACCCTAACCCTAACCATAACCCTTACCCTTACCCTAATCTTAAACCTAACTCTAACCCTAACCCAAACACTAACCCTTACCCTAACCCTAACCCTAACACTTACCATAACCCTAACCCTAACCCTAACCTTAAACCTAACCCTAACCCTACCTATAACCCTAACCCTTACCCTTACCCTAAACCTAACCTTAAACCTAACCCTAACCCTAACCCTAACTCTAAACTTAACCCTATCCCTAACCCTAACACTCGCCCTTACCCTAACCCTAACCATAAACCTATCACTAACCCTAACCCAAACCCTAACCCTTACCCTTAACCTAAACCTAACCCTAAACCTAGACATAACCCTACCCTAAACCTACCCTAACCCCTAACCCTAACCCTAACCCTAATCCTTACCCTTATCCTAACCCTAACACTAACCCTAACCCTAACCCTAAACCTTACCCTTACCCTAAACCTAACCCTAACCCTTACCCTAAACCTAACCCTAACCCTAAGCCTAAACCTAACCCTTAACCTTATCTTAACCCTAACCCTAAACCTGACCCTTACCCCTACCCTAACGCTAACCCTAAACCTAAACCTAACCTTAAACCTAACACATACCCTTACCCTAACCCTAAGCCTACTTTAACCCTAACCCTAATCCTAACCCTAACCCTAACCCTAACCCATACCCTAAAACTACCCTAACCCTTACCCTTACCCTAACCCTAACCCTAACCCTTACCCTAACCCTAACACTAACCCTAACCCTAACTCTAAACTTAACCCTAACCCTAACCCATACCCGAACCCTACCCTAACCCTAACCCATACCCTAACCCTAACCCTAACCCTTACCCTCACCCTAACCCTAACCCTAACCCTAACTCTAAACTTAACCCTAACCCTAACCCTAACCCTAACCATTACCCTAACCCTAACCCTAAACCTAAGCCTAAACCTAACACTATCCCTAACCCTAACGCTAACCTTAAACCTAAGCCAAACCCTAACCCTAAAGCTAACCCGTACCTTTCCCTAAACCTAACCCTAACCCTAACCCTAACCCTGACCCTTACCCTTACCCTAACCCTAACCCTACACCTAACGCTAACAACTAAACCTAACCTAACCCTAACCCTTACCCTTACCCTAAACCTAATCCTAACCCTGATCATTACCATTACCATTACCATAACCCTAACCCTAACTTTAACCCCATCCCTAAACCTAACCCTAACCCTAACCCTAACCCTAATCCTTACCCTAAACCTAACACTAACCCTAACCCTAAGCCTAACACTTACCCTTACCCTAACCCTAACTCTAATCCTAACGCTTACACTTAACCTAACCCTAAACCTAACCCTAAACCTAACCCTAACCCTAACCCTAACCCTAACACTAACCTTAAACCTAACCCAAACCCTAACACTAACCCTAACCCGTACCCTAACCCTAACTCTAATGCTTACCCTAACCCTAACCCTAACCCTACCCTAGGCCTAACACTTACCCTTACCCGAACCCTAAACCTAACCATAACGCTTACCCTTACCCTAAACCTAAACCTAACCCTGACCCTAACACTAACCCTAAACTTAACCGCCAACCCTAACCCTCACACTAACCCCTAACCCTATCCCTAACCAAAAACATAACCCTTACACTTTTCCTAACCCTACCCCTAACCTAAAACTTACGCTTACCCTAACCCCTCCCCAACCCTAACCCTAACCCTAACCCTAACCAGTAACCATAACCCTAACACTAAGCCTAACCCTAACCCAAAACTTAACCCTTACCCTTACGCTAACCCTAACCCTAAACCTCACCGTAAACCTTACCCTAACCCTAACACTAATCCTAACTCTAACCCTAACCTTAACCCTAACCCTTACCCTTGCCCTAACCCTAACCCTAAACCTAACCCTAACCCTAACCCTAATCCTTACCCTAATCCTAACCCTAACCATAACCCTTACAATAACCCTAATCCTTACTCTAATACTTACCCTAACCCTAACCCTAACCATAACCCTTACCCTACCCCTAATCCTTACCCTAAACCTAACCCTAACCCTAACCCTTCCCCTAACCCTAACCCTAACCCTAACCCTACCCTAACCCTAACCCTTACCCTTACATTAACCCTAACCCTAACCTTAAACCTAACCCGAACCCTAACCCTAACCCTAAACCTAACCTTAATCCTAACCCTTATCCTTACCCTAACCCTAACCATAACCCTAACCCTAAGCCTATCCCTAACCCTAAACCTAACCCTTACACTTACCCTTACGCGAACCCTAACCCGAAACCTAACCGTAACCCTTACCCTAACCCTAACCCTGGCCCTAACCCTAACCCTAACCCTTATCCTAACCCTAACCCTAAACTTAACCCCAACCCTAAACCTAACCCTAACCATAACCCTTACCCTAACACTTACCTTAACCCTAACCCTTACCCTAACCCTAACCCTTATCCTAACCCTAACTCTAACCATAAAACTTACCCTAACCCTAACCCTAACTTTAACACTTAACCTTACCCTAACCCTAACCCTAACCCTAACCCTTACACTAACCCTAACCATAACCCTAACACTTACCCTAACCCTAACCCTTACCCTAACCCTAACCCTAACCCTAACCCTTACCCTAATCCTAACACTAACACTAACCCTAGCTTCTAACCCTAACCCTAACCCTAACCCTAACCCTAACCCTTACTCTTACCCTAACCTTTAACCTAACTCTATCCCTAACCCAAACCCTAAGCCTTACCCTAACCCTAACCCTAACACTTACCATAACCCTAACCCTAACCTTAAACCTAACCCTAACCCTAACCATAACCCTAACCCTTACCCTTACCCTAAACCTAACCATAAACCTAAACCTAACCCTAACCCTAACTCTAAACTTAACCCTATCCCTAACCCTAACACTCGCCCTTACCCTAACCCTAACCATAAACCTATCACTAACCCTAACCCTAACCCTAACCCTAACCCTACCCTAACCCCTAACCCTAACCCTAACCCTAATCCTTACCCTTATCCTAACCCTAACACTAACCCTAACCCTAACCCTAAACCTTAACCTTACCCTAAACCTAACCCTGACCCTTACCCTAAACCTAACCCTAACCCTAAACCTAACCCTAAACCTAACCCTTAACCTTATCTTAACCCTAACCCTAAACCTGACCCTTACCCATACCCTAACGCTAACCCTAAAACTAAACCAAACCCTAACCCTAACACATACCCTTACCCTAACCCTAACCCTACTTTAACCCAAACCCTAAACCTAACCCTAACCCTAACCCTAACCCATACCCTAACCCTACCCTAACCCTAACCCTTACCCTAACCCTAACCCTAACCCTTACCCTAACCCTAACACTAACCCTAGCCCTCACTCTAAACTTAACCCTAACCCTAACCCATACCCGAACCCTACCCTAAACCTAACCCATACCCTAACCCTGACCCTAACCCTTACCCTCACCCTAACCCTAACCCTAACCCTAACTCTAAACTTAACCCTAACGCTAACCCTAACCCTAACCCTTACCCTAACCCTAACCCTAAACCTAACCCTAAACCTAACACTATCCCTAACCCTAACGCTAACCTTAAACCTAACCCAAACCCTAACCCTAACCCTAACCCTTACCTTTCCCTAACCCTATCCCTAACCCTAACCCTAACCCTAACCCTGACCCTTACCCTTACCCTAACCCTAACCCTACACCTAACCCTAACACCTAACCCTAACCCTAACCCTAACCCTACCCTTACCCTAAACCTAATCCTAACCCTGACCATTACCATTACCATTACCCTAACCCTAACCCTAAACTTAACCCCATCCTTAAACCTAACCCTAACCCTAACCCTAATCCTTACCCTAACCCTAATCCTTACCCTAACCCTAACACTAACCCTAACCCTAAGCCTAACACTTACCCTTACCCTAACCCTAACTCTAACCCTAACGCTTACCCTTAACCTAACACTAAACCTAACCCTAACCCTAACCCTAACCCTAAACCTAACCCCTAAAACCTAACCCTAACCCTACCCCTACCCCTAACCCTAACCCTAACTCTAACCATAGCCCTTACCCTTATCCTAACCCTACGCCTAACCCTAAAACTTACCTTACCCTAACCCCAACCCTAACCCTAACCCTAACCCTAACCCTTACCCTAACCCTAACCGTAAACCTAAACCTAAACCTAACACTATCCCTAACCCTAACGCTAACCTTAAACCTAACCCAAACCCTAACCCTAAACCTAACCCGTACCTTTCCCTAAACCTAACCCTAAACCTAACCCTAACCCTGACCCTTACCCTTACCCTAACCCTAACCCTACACCTAACGCTAACAACTAAACCTAACCTAACCCTAACCCTTACCCTTACCCTAAACCTAATCCTAACCCTGATCATTACCATTAACATTACCCTAACCCTAACCCTAACCCTAAGCCTAACACTTACCCTTACCCTAACCCTAACTCTAATCCTAACGCTTACCCTTACCCTAACCCTAAACCTAACCCTAAACCTAACCCTAACCCTAACCCTAACACTAACCTTAAACCTAACCCAAACCCTAACACTAACCCTAACCCGTACCCTAACCCTAACTCTAATCCTTACCCTAACCCTAACCCTAACCCTACCCTAGGCCTAACACTTACCCTTACCCGAACCCTAAACCTAACCATAACGCTTACCCTTACCCTAAACCTAAACCTAACCCTGACCCTAACACTAACCCTAAACTTAACCGCCAACCCTAACCCTCACACTAACCCCTAACCCTATCCCTAACCAAAAACATAACCCTTACACTTTTCCTAACCCTACCCCTAACCTAAAACTTACGCTTACCCTAACCCCTCCCTAACCCTAACCCTAACCCTAACCCTAACCAGTAACCATAACCCTAACACTAAGCCTAACCCTAACCCAAAACTTAACCCTTACCCTTACGCTACCCCTAACCCTAAACCTCACCGTAAACCTTACCCTAACCCTAACACTAATCCTAAATCTAACCCTAACCTTACCCCTAACCCTTACCGTTACCCTAACCCTAACCCTAAACCTAACCCTAACCCTAACCCTAATCCTTACCCTAATCCTAACCCTAACCATAACCCTTACCCTAACCCTAATCCTTACTCTAATACTTACCCTAACCCTAACCCTAACCATAACCCTTACCCTACCCCTAATACTTACCCTAAACCTAACCCTAACCCTAACCCTTCCCCTAACCCTAACCCTAACCCTAACCCTACCCTAACCCTAACCCTTACCCTTACATTAACCCTAACCCTAACCTTAAACCTAACCCGAACCCTAACCCTAACCATAAACCTAACCTTAATCCTAACCCTTATCCTTACCCTAACCCTAACCATAACCCTAACCCTAAGCCTATCCCTAACCCTAAACCAAATCCTTACACTTACCCTTACGCGAACCCTAACCCGAAACCTAACCGTAACCCTTACCCTAACCCTAACCCTGGCCCTAACCCTAACCCTAACCCTAACCCTAACACTTACCCTAAACTTAACCCTAACCATTGCCCTTATCCTAACCCTAACCCTAAACTTAACCCCAACCCTAAACCTAACCCTAACCATAACCCTTACCCTAACACTTACCTTAACCCTAACCCTTACCCTAACCCTAACCCTTATCCTAACCCTAACTCTAACCATAAAACTTACCCTAACCCTAACCCTAACTTTAACACTTAACCTTACCCTAACCCTAACCCTAACCCTAACCCTTACACTAACCCTAACCATAACCCTAACACTTACCCTAACACTAACCCTTACCCTAACTCTAACCCTAACCCTAACCCTTACCCTAATCCTAACACTAACACTAACCCTAGCCTCTAACCCTTACCCTAACCCTAACCCTAACCCTAACCCTTACTCTTACCCTAACCTTTAACCTAACTCTATCCCTAACCCAAACCCTAAGCCTTACCCTAACCCTAACCCTAACACTTACCATAACCCTAACCCTAACCTTAAACCTAACCCTAACCCTAACCATAACCCTAACCCTTACCCTTACCCTAAACCTAACCATAAACCTAAACCTAACCCTAACCCTAACTCTAAACTTAACCCTATCCCTAACCCTAACATTCGCCCTTACCCTAACCCTAACCATAAACCTATCACTAACCCTAACCCTAACCCTAACCCTAACCCTACCCTAAACCCTAACCCTAACCCTAACCCTAACCCTAACCCTAATCCTTACCCTTATCCTAACCCTAACACTAACCCTAACCCTAACCCTAAACCTTAACCTTACCCTAAACCTAACCCTGACCCTTACCCTAAACCTAACCCTAACCCTAAACCTAACCCTAAACCTAACCCTTAACTTTATCTTAACCCTAACCCTAAACCTGACCCTTACCCATACCCTAACGCTAACCCTAAAACTAAACCAAACCCTAACCCTAACACATACCCTTACCCTAACCCTTACCCTACTTTAACCCAAACCCTAAACCTAACCCTAACCCTAACCCTAACCCATACCCTATCCCTACCCTAACCCTAACCCTAACCCTAACCCTTACCCTTACCCTAACCCTGCCGCTAAACCTAACCCTAACCCTAACCCTAAAACTTACCCTAACGCTAACCCTAACCTTAACAATTAACCTTACCCTAACCCTAACCCTAACCCTAACCCTTACCCTAACCCTAACCCTAACACTTACCCTAACCCTAACTCTAACCCTAACACTTACCATAAACCTAACACTAACCCTAACCCTAACCCTTACCCTAATCCTAACCTAACACTAACTCTAACCCCTAACCCTAACCCTTAACCTAACCCTAACCCTAAACCTAACCCTAACCATTACCCTTACCCTTACCCTAACCCTAAACCTAACTCTAACTCTAACCCAAACTCTAACCCTTACCCTAACCCTAACCCTACCACTTACTCTTACCCTAAACCTAACCCTAAGCTTAAACATAACGTAACATTAACCTTAACCCTAAACCTTACCCTTACCCTTACCCTAACCCTAACCCTAACCCTAAACCTAAACCTAACCCTAATCCTAACTCCAAACTTAACCCTATATCTAAACTTAACCTTCGACCTTACAATAACCCTAACCCTAAACCAATCACTAATCCTAACCCTAACCCTAACCCTTACCGTTACCCTAAACCTAACCCTAACCCTAACCCTAACCCTAACCCTAAACCCTAACCCTAACCCTAACCCTAATCCTTACCCTTATCCTAACCCTAACACTAACCCTAACACTTACCCTTACCCTAAAGCCTACCCTATCCCTAACCCTAACCCTAACCCTTACCCTAACCCTAACCCTAACCCTAACCCCAAACCTTACCCTTACCCTAAACCTAACCCTAAACCCAACCCTAAACCTAACCCTAAACCTAACCCTAACCCTTACCCTTATCTTAACACTAACTCTAAACCTAACCCTTCCCCTACCCTAACGCTAACCCTAAACCTAACCCTAACCCTAATCCTAACCCTAACACATACTCTTACCCTAACCCTAACCTTAAACCTACACTAACCCTAACCCTAATCCTAACCCTTACCCTTACCCTAACCCTAACCATAATCTTAACCCAACCATAACCTAACATTAAACTTAACCTTAACCCTAACCCTTACCCTTACCCTAACCCTGGCGCTAAACCTAACCCTAACCCTAACCCTAAACCTTACCCTAACCCTAACCCTAATCCTAAACCTAACCCTTACCCTTACCCTAACCCTAAACCTAACCCTAACCATAAACCTAACCCTCAACCTAAACCTAACCCTAACCCTTACCCTTACCCTAACCCTAATCCTAACCTTAACCCTAACCCTAACCCTAACCCTTACCCTTACCCTAACCCTAACTCTGAACCTAAAACGAACCCTAATCCTATCCCTAACGCTAACCCTAACCTAACACTTTACTTAATGCTAACTCTAACCCTAACACTAACCCTTACCCTAAACCTAACCCTAACCCTAACCCTTACCCTTACCCTAACCGTAACCCTTACCCTAACCCTAACCCTAACCCTTACCCTAACCCTAACACTAACCCTACTTTACCCTAACCCTAATCCTAACCCTAACCCTAACCCTAACCCATACCCTAACCCTACCCTAACCCTAACCCTTACCCTAACCCTAACCCTAACCCTTACCCTAACCCTAACACTAACCCTAACCCTAACTCTAAACTTAACCCTAACCCTAACCCATACCCGAACCCTACCCTAACCCTAACCCATACCCTAACCCTAACCCTAACCCTTACCCTCACCCTAACCCTAACCCTAACCCTAACTCTAAACTTAACCCTAACCCTAACCCTAACCCTTACCCTAACCCTAACCGTAAACCTAAACCTAAACCTAACACTATCCCTAACCCTAACGCTAACCTTAAACCTAACCCAAACCCTAACCCTAAACCTAACCCGTACCTTTCCCTAAACCTAACCCTAAACCTAACCCTAACCCTGACCCTTACCCTTACCCTAACCCTAACCCTACACCTAACGCTAACAACTAAACCTAACCTAACCCTAACCCTTACCCTTACCCTAAACCTAATCCTAACCCTGATCATTACCATTACCATTACCCTAACCCTAACCCTAACCCTAAGCCTAACACTTACCCTTACCCTAACCCTAACTCTAATCCTAACGCTTACCCTTACCCTAACCCTAAACCTAACCCTAAACCTAACCCTAACCCTAACCCTAACACTAACCTTAAACCTAACCCAAACCCTAACACTAACCCTAACCCGTACCCTAACCCTAACTCTAATCCTTACCCTAACCCTAACCCTAACCCTACCCTAGGCCTAACACTTACCCTTACCCGAACCCTAAACCTAACCATAACGCTTACCCTTACCCTAAACCTAAACCTAACCCTGACCCTAACACTAACCCTAAACTTAACCGCCAACCCTAACCCTCACACTAACCCCTAACCCTATCCCTAACCAAAAACATAACCCTTACACTTTTCCTAACCCTACCCCTAACCTAAAACTTACGCTTACCCTAACCCCTCCCTAACCCTAACCCTAACCCTAACCCTAACCAGTAACCATAACCCTAACACTAAGCCTAACCCTAACCCAAAACTTAACCCTTACCCTTACGCTACCCCTAACCCTAAACCTCACCGTAAACCTTACCCTAACCCTAACACTAATCCTAAATCTAACCCTAACCTTACCCCTAACCCTTACCGTTACCCTAACCCTAACCCTAAACCTAACCCTAACCCTAACCCTAATCCTTACCCTAATCCTAACCCTAACCATAACCCTTACCCTAACCCTAATCCTTACTCTAATACTTACCCTAACCCTAACCCTAACCATAACCCTTACCCTACCCCTAATACTTACCCTAAACCTAACCCTAACCCTAACCCTTCCCCTAACCCTAACCCTAACCCTAACCCTACCCTAACCCTAACCCTTACCCTTACATTAACCCTAACCCTAACCTTAAACCTAACCCGAACCCTAACCCTAACCATAAACCTAACCTTAATCCTAACCCTTATCCTTACCCTAACCCTAACCATAACCCTAACCCTAAGCCTATCCCTAACCCTAAACCAAATCCTTACACTTACCCTTACGCGAACCCTAACCCGAAACCTAACCGTAACCCTTACCCTAACCCTAACCCTGGCCCTAACCCTAACCCTAACCCTAACCCTAACACTTACCCTAAACTTAACCCTAACCATTGCCCTTATCCTAACCCTAACCCTAAACTTAACCCCAACCCTAAACCTAACCCTAACCATAACCCTTACCCTAACACTTACCTTAACCCTAACCCTTACCCTAACCCTAACCCTTATCCTAACCCTAACTCTAACCATAAAACTTACCCTAACCCTAACCCTAACTTTAACACTTAACCTTACCCTAACCCTAACCCTAACCCTAACCCTTACACTAACCCTAACCATAACCCTAACACTTACCCTAACACTAACCCTTACCCTAACTCTAACCCTAACCCTAACCCTTACCCTAATCCTAACACTAACACTAACCCTAGCCTCTAACCCTTACCCTAACCCTAACCCTAACCCTAACCCTTACTCTTACCCTAACCTTTAACCTAACTCTATCCCTAACCCAAACCCTAAGCCTTACCCTAACCCTAACCCTAACACTTACCATAACCCTAACCCTAACCTTAAACCTAACCCTAACCCTAACCATAACCCTAACCCTTACCCTTACCCTAAACCTAACCATAAACCTAAACCTAACCCTAACCCTAACTCTAAACTTAACCCTATCCCTAACCCTAACATTCGCCCTTACCCTAACCCTAACCATAAACCTATCACTAACCCTAACCCTAACCCTAACCCTAACCCTACCCTAAACCCTAACCCTAACCCTAACCCTAACCCTAACCCTAATCCTTACCCTTATCCTAACCCTAACACTAACCCTAACCCTAACCCTAAACCTTAACCTTACCCTAAACCTAACCCTGACCCTTACCCTAAACCTAACCCTAACCCTAAACCTAACCCTAAACCTAACCCTTAACTTTATCTTAACCCTAACCCTAAACCTGACCCTTACCCATACCCTAACGCTAACCCTAAAACTAAACCAAACCCTAACCCTAACACATACCCTTACCCTAACCCTTACCCTACTTTAACCCAAACCCTAAACCTAACCCTAACCCTAACCCTAACCCATACCCTATCCCTACCCTAACCCTAACCCTTACCCTAACCCTAACCCTAACCCTTACCCTAACCCTAACACTAACCCTAGCCCTCACTCTAAACTTAACCCTAACCCTAACCCATACCCGAACCCTACCCTAAACCTAACCCATACCCTAACCCTGACACTAACCCTTACCCTCACCCTAACCCTAACCCTAACACTAACTCTAAACTTAACCCTAACGCTAACCCTAACCCTAACCCTTACCCTAACCCTAACCCTAAACCTAACCCTAAACCTAACACTATCCCTAACCCTAACGCTAACCTTAAACCTAACCCAAACCCTAACCCTAACCCTAACCCTTACCTTTCCCTAACCCTAACCCTAACCCTAACCCTAACCCTGACCCTTACCCTTACCCTACCCCTAACCCTACACCTAACCCTAACACCTAACCCTAACCCTAACCCTAACCCTACCCTTACCCTAAACCTAATCCTAACCCTGACCATTACCATTACCATTACCCTAACCCTAACCCTAAACTTAACCCCATCCTTAAACCTAACCCTAACCCTAACCCTAATCCTTACCCTAACCCTAATCCTTACCCTAACCCTAACACTAACCCTAACCCTAAGCCTAACACTTACCCTTACCCTAACCCTAACTCTAACCCTAACGCTTACCCTTAACCTAACACTAAACCTAACCCTAACCCTAACCCTAACCCTAAACCTAACCCCTAAAACCTAACCCTAACCCTACCCCTACCCGTAACCCTAACCCTAACTATAACCATAGCCCTTACCCTTATCCTAACCCTACGCCTAACCCTAAAACTTACCTTACCCTAACCCCAACCCTAACCCTAACCCTAACCCTTCCTCTAACCCTATCCCTAACCCTAAACCTAACCGTAACCCTTACCCTTACTCTAACCCTAACTCTAACCCTAAAACTTACCCTAACGCTAACCCTAACCTTAACAATTAACCTTACCCTAACCCTAACCCTAACCCTAACCCTTACCCTAACCCTAACCCTAACACTTACCCTAACCCTAACTCTAACCCTAACCCTTACCATAAACCTAACACTAACCCTAACCCTAACCCTTACCCTAATCCTAAACCTAACACTAACTCTAACCCCTAGCCCTAACCTTTAACCTAACCCTAACCCTAAACCTAACCCTAACCCTTACCCTTACCCTTACCCTAACCTTAAACCTAACTCTAACTGTAACCCATACTCTAACCCTTACCCTAACCCTAACCCTACCACTTACTCTTACCCTAAACCTAACCCTAAGCTTAAACATAACGTAACATTAACCTTAACCCTAACCCTTACCCTTACCCTAACCCTAACCCTAAACCTAACCCTAACCCTAATCCTAATCCTAACTCCAAACTTAACCCTATATCTAAACTTAACCCTCGACTTTACAATAACCCTAACCCTAAACCAATCACTAATCCTAACCCTAACCCTAACCCTTACCGTTACCCTAAACCTAACCCTAACCCTAACCCTAACCCTAACCCTAAACCCTAACCCTAACCCTAACCCTAATCCTTACCCTTATCCTAACCCTAACACTAACCCTAACACTTACCCTTACCCTAAAGCCTACCCTATCCCTAACCCTAACCCTAACCCTTACCCTAACCCTAACCCTAACCCTAACCCCAAACCTTACCCTTACCCTAAACCTAACCCTAACCCTTACCCTAAACCTAACCCTAAACCCAACCCTAACCCTTACCCTTATCTTAACACTAACTCTAAACCTAACCCTTCCCCTAACCTAACACTAACCCTAAACCTAACCCTAACCCTAATCCTAACCCTAACACATACTCTTACCCTAACCCTAACCTTAAACCGTACACTAACCCTAACCCTAATCCTAACCCTTACCCTTACCCTAACCCTAACCATAATCTTAACCCAACCATAACCTAACATTAACCTTAACCCTAACCCTTACCCTTACCCTAACCCTGGCGCTAAACCTAACCCTAACCCTAACCCTAAACCTTACCCTAACCCTAACCCTAATCCTAAACCTAACCCTTACCCTTACACTAACCCTAAACCTAACCCTAACCATAAACCTAACCCTCAACCTAAACCTAACCCTAACCCTTACCCTTAGCCTAACCCTAATCCTAACCTTAACCCTAACCCTAACCCTAACCCTTACCCTTACCCTAACCCTAACTCTGAACCTAAAACGAACCCCAATCCTATCCCTAACCCTAACCCTAACCTAACCCTTTACTTAATGCTAACTCTAACCCTAACACTAACCCTTACCCTAAACCTAACCCTAACCCTAACCCTTACCCTTACCCTAACCGTAACCCTCAAACTAACCCTAAAACTAACGCCTAACCCTAAACCTAACCCTAACCCTAACCCTTGCCCTTACCCTAACCCTAACCCTAACCCTAAACCTTACCCTTAACTTTACCCTAACCCTAACCTTAACCCAACCCTAACCCTAAACCTAACCCTTACCCTACCACTAACACTAACCCTAATTTATACCCTAACCCTAAGCCTACCCCTAAACCTTACCCTTTCCCTAACCCTAACCCTAACCCTTACACTTACCCTAACCCTAAACCTAACCCTAAACCTAACAATAGCCTTAACCCTAACCCTAACCTTAAACCTAACCCAAACCTTAACCCTAAACCTAACCTGTAACTTTCCCTAAACCTAAACCTAAACCTAACCCTAACCCTAACCCTAACCCTGACCCTTACCCTTACCCTAACCCTAACCCTACACCTAACCCTAACCCTAACCCTAACACCTAACCCTAACCCTAACCCTAACCCTTACCCTTACCCTTACCCTAACCCTAACCCTGACCCTTACCCTTACCCTAAACCTAACCTTAAACCTAACCCTAACCCTAACCCTAACTCTAAACTTAACCCTATCCCTAACCCTAACACTCGCCCTTACCCTAACCCTAACCATAAACCTATCACTAACCCTAACCCAAACCCTAACCCTTACCCTTAACCTAAACATAACCCTAAACCTAAACATAACCCTACCCTAAACCTACCCTAACCCCTAACCCTAACCCTAACCCTAATCCTTACCCTTATCCTAACCCTAACACTAACCCTAACCCTAACCCTAAACCTTACCCTTACCCTAAACCTAACCCTAACCCTTACCCTAAACCTAACCCTAACCCTAAGCCTAAACCTAACCCTTAACCTTATCTTAACCCTAACCCTAAACCTGACCCTTACCCCTACCCTAACGCTAACCCTAAACCTAAACCTAACCTTAAACCTAACACATACCCTTACCCTAACCCTAACCCTACTTTGACCCTAACCCTAATCCTAACCCTAACCCTAACCCTAACCCATACCCTAACCCTACCCTAACCCTAACCCTTACCCTAACCCTAACCCTAACCCTTACCCTAACCCTAACACTAACCCTAACCCTAACTCTAAACTTAACCCTAACCCTAACCCATACCCGAACCCTACCCTAACCCTAACCCATACCCTAACCCTAACCCTAACCCTTACCCTCACCCTAACCCTAACCCTAACCCTAACTCTAAACTTAACCCTAACCCTAACCCTAACCCTTACCCTAACCCTAACCCTAAACCTAAACCTAAACCTAACACTATCCCTAACCCTAACGCTAACCTTAAACCTAACCCAAACCCTAACCCTAAACCTAACCCGTAGCTTTCCCTAAACCTAAACCTAACCCTAACCCTAATCCTGACCCTTACCCTTACCCTAACCCTAACCCTACACCTAACGCTAACAACTAAACCTAACCTAACCCTAACCCTTACCCTTACCCTAAACCTTATCCTAACCCTGATCATTACCATTACCATTACCCTAACCCTAACCCTAACTTTAACCCCATCCCTAAACCTAACCCTAACCCTAACCCTAACCCTAATCCTTACCCTAAACCTAACACTAACCCTAACCCTAAGCCTAACACTTACCCTTACCCTAACCCTAACTCTAATCCTAACGCTTACCCTTACCCTAACCCTAAACCTAACCCTAAACCTAACCCTAACCCTAACCCTAACCCTAACACTAACCTTAAACCTAACCCAAACCCTAACACTAACCCTAACCCGTACCCTAACCCTAACTCTAATCCTTACCCTAACCCTAACCCTAACCCTACCCTAGGCCTAACACTTACCCTTACCCGAACCCTAAACCTAACCATAACGCTTACCCTTACCCTAAACCTAAACCTAACCCTGACCCTAACACTAACCCTAAACTTAACCGCCAACCCTAACCCTCACACTAACCCCTAACCCTATCCCTAACCAAAAACATAACCCTTACACTTTTCCTAACCCTACCCCTAACCTAAAACTTACGCTTACCCTAACCCCTCCCTAACCCTAACCCTAACCCTAACCCTAACCAGTAACCCTAATCCTAACCCTAACCCTAACCCTAATCCTAAACCTCACCGTAAACCTTACCCTAACCCTAACACTAATCCTAACTCTAACCCTAACCTTAACCCTAACCCTTACCCTTACCCTAACCCTAAACCTAACCCTAAACCTAAACCTAACCCTAACCCTAATCCTTACCCTAATCCTAACCCTAACCATAACCCTTACCCTAACCCTAATCCTTACCCTAATACTTACCCTAACCCTAACCCTAACCATAACCCTTACCCTACCCCTAATCCTTACCCTAAACCTAACCCTAACCCTAACCCTTCCCCTAACCCTAACCCTAACCCTACCCTAACCCTAACCCTTACCCTTACATTAACCCTAACCCTAACCTTAAACCTAACCCGAACCCTAACCCTAACCCTAAACCTAACCTTAATCCTAACCCTTATCCTTACCCTAACCCTAACCATAACCCTAACCCTAAGCCTATCCCTAACCCTAAACCTAACCCTTACACTTACCCTTACGCGAACCCTAACCCAAAACCTAACCGTAACCCTTACCCTAACCCTAACCCTGGCCCTAACCCTAACCCTAACCCTAACCCTAACACTTACCCTAAACTTAACCCTAACCATTGCCCTTATCCTAACCCTAACCCTAAACTTAACCCCAACCCTAAACCTAACCCTAACCATAACCCTTACCCTAACACTTACCTTAACCCTAACCCTTACCCTAACCCTAACCCTTATCCTAACCCTAACTCTAACCATAAAACTTACCCTAACCCTAACCCTAACTTTAACACTTAACCTTACCCTAACCCTAACCCTAACCCTAACCCTTACACTAACCCTAACCCTAACCCTAACACTTACCCTAACCCTAACCCTTACCCTAACCCTAACCCTAACCCTAACCCTTACCCTAATCCTAACACTAACACTAACCCTAGCCTCTAACCCTAACCCTAACCCTAACCCTAACCCTTACTCTTACCCTAACCTTTAACCTAACTCTATCCCTAACCCAAACCCTAAGCCTTACCCTAACCCTAACCCTAACACTTACCATAACCCTAACCCTAACCTTAAACCTAACCCTAACCCTAACCATAACCCTAACCCTTACCCTTACCCTAAACCTAACCATAAACCTAAACCTAACCCTAACCCTAACTCTAAACTTAACCCTATCCCTAACCCTAACACTCGCACTTACCCTAACCCTAACCATAAACCTATCACTAACCCTAACCCTAACCCTAACCCTAACCCTACCCTAACCCCTAACCCTAAATCTAAACCTAACCCTAATCCTTACCCTTATCCTAACCCTAACACTAACCCTAACCCTAACCCTAAACCTTAACCTTACTCTAAACCTAACCCTGACCCTTACCCTAAACCTAACCCTAAACCTAAACCTAACCCTAAACCTAACCCTTAACCTTATCTTAACCCTAACCCTAAACCTGACCCTTACCCATACCCTAACGCTAACCCTAAACCTAAACCAAACCCTAACCCTAACACATACCCTTACCCTAACCCTAACCCTACTTTAACCCAAACCCTAAACCTAACCCTAACCCTAACCCTAACCCATACCCTAACCCTACCCTAACCCTAACCCTTACCCTAACCCTAACCCTAACCCTTACCCTAACCCTAACACTAACCCTAGCCCTCACTCTAAACTTAACCCTAACCCTAACCCATACCCGAACCCTACCCTAAACCTAACCCATACCCTAACCCTGACCCTAACCCTTACCCTCACCCTAACCCTAACCCTAACCCTAACTCTAAACTTAACCCTAACGCTAACCCTAACCCTAACCCTTACCCTAAACCTAACCCTAAACCTAACACTATCCCTAACCCTAACGCTAACCTTAAACCTAACCCAAACCCTAACCCTAACCCTAACCCTTACCTTTCCCTAACCCTAACCCTAACCCTAACCCTAACCCTAACCCTGACCCTTACCCTTACCCTAACCCTAACCCTACACCTAACCCTAACACCTAACCCTAACCCTAACCCTAACCCTACCCTTACCCTAAACCTAATCCTAACCCTGACCATTACCATTACCATTACCCTAACCCTAACCATAAACTTAACCCCATCCTTAAACCTAACCCTAACCCTAACCCTAATCCTTACCCTAACCCTAATCCTTACCCTAACCCTAACACTAACCCTAACCCTAAGCCTAACACTTACCCTTAACCTAACCCTATCTCTAACCCTAACGCTTACCCTTAACCTAACACTAAACCTAACCCTAACCCTAACCCTAACCCTAAACCTAACCCCTAAAACCTAACCCTAACCCTACCCCTACCCCTAACCTTAACCCTAACTATAACCATAGCCCTTACCCTTATCCTAACCCTACGCCTAACCCTAAAACTTACCTTACCCTAACCCCAACCCTAACCCTAACCCTAACCCTTCCTCTAACCCTATCCCTAACCCTAAACCTAACCGTAACCCTTACCCTTACTCTAACCCTAACTCTAACCCTAAAACTTACCCTAACGCTAACCCTAACCTTAACAATTAACCTTACCCTAACCCTAACCCTAACCCTTACCCTAACCCTAACCCTAACACTTACCCTAACCCTAACTCTAACCCTAACCCTTACCATAAACCTAACACTAACCCTAACCCTAACCCTTACCCTAATCGTAACCCTAACACTAACTCTAACCCCTAGCCCTAACCTTTAACCTAACCCTAACCCTAAACCTAACCCTAACCCTTACCCTTACCCTTACCCTAACCCTAAACCTAACTCTAACTCTAACCCAAACTCTAACCCTTACCCTAACCCTAACCCTACCACTTACTCTTACCCTAAACCTAACCCTAAGCTTAAACATAACGTAACATTAACCTTAACCCTAACCCTTACCCTTACCCTAACCCTAACCCTAAACCTAACCCTAACCGTAACCCTAATCCTAACTCCAAAATTAACCCTATATCTAAACTTAACCCTCGACTTTACAATAACCCTAACCCTAAACCAATCACTAATCCTAACCCTAACCCTAACCCTTACCGTTACCCTACAAATAACCCTAACCCTAACCCTAACCCTAAACCCTAACCCTAACCCTAACCCTAATCCTTACCCTTATCCTAACCCTAACACTAACCCTAACACTTACCCTTACCCTAAAGCCTACCCTATCCCTAACCCTAATCCTAACCCTAACACTAACCCTAACACTTACCCTTACCCTAAAGCCTACCCTATCCCTAACCCTAACCCTAACCCTTACCCTAACCCTAACCCTAACCCTAACCCCAAACCTTACCCTTACCCTAAACCTAACCCTAACCCTTACCCTAAACCTAACCCTAAACCTAACCCTAACCCTTACCCTTATCTTAACACTAATTCTAAACCTAACCCTTCCCCTACCCTAACGCTAACCCTAAACCTAACCCTAACCCTAATCCTAACCCTAACACATACTATTACCCTAACCCTAACCCTAAACCGTACACTAACCCTAACCCTAATCCTAACCCTTACCCTTACCCTAACCCTAACCATAATCTTAACCCAACCATAACCTAATATTAACCTTAACCCTAACCCTAACCCTTACCCTTACCCTAACCCTGCCGCTAAACCTAACCCTAACCCTAACCCTAAAACTTACCCTAACGCTAACCCTAACCTTAACAATTAACCTTACCCTAACCCTAACCCTAACCCTAACCCTTACCCTAACCCTAACCCTAACACTTACCCTAACCCTAACTCTAACCCTAACCCTTACCATAAACCTAACACTAACCCTAAACCTAACCCTTACCCTAATCCTAACCCTAACACTAACTCTAACACCTAACCCTAACCCTTAACCTAACCGTAACCCTAAACCTAACCCTAACCCTTACCCTTACCCTTACCCTTACCCTAACCCTAAACCTAACTCTAACTCTAACCCAAACTCTAACCCTTACCCTAACCCTACCCCTACCACTTACTCTTACCCTAAACCTAACCCTAAGCTTAAACATAACGTAATATTAACCTTAACCCTAACCCTTACCCTTACCCTTGCCCTAACCCTAACCCTAACCCTAACCCTAACCCTAACCCTAATCCTAACTCCAAACTTAACCCTATATCTAAACTTAACCTTCGACCTTACAATAACCCTAACCCTAAACCAATCACTAATCCTAACCCTAACCCTAACCCTTACCGTTACCCTAAACCTAACCCTAACCCTAACCCTAACCCTAAACCCTAACCCTAACCCTAACCCTAATCCTTACCCTTATCCTAACCCTAACACTAACCCTAACACTTACCCTTACCCTAAAGCCTACCCTATCCCTAACCCTAACCCTAACCCTTACCCTAACCCTAACCCTAACCCTAACCCCAAACCTTACCCTTACCCTAAACCTAACCCTAACCCTTACCCTAAACCTAACCGTAAACCTAACCCTAACCCTTACCCTTATCTTAACACTAACTCTAAACCTAACCCTTCCCCTACCCTAACGCTAACCCTAATCCTAACCCTAACCCTAATCCTAACCCTAACACATACTCTTACCCTAACCCTAACCTTAAACCGTACACTAACCCTAACCCTAATCCTAACCCTTACCCTTACCCTAACCCTATCCATAATCTTAACCCAACCATAACCTAACATTAACCTTAACCCTAACCCTAACCCTTACCCTTACCCTAACCCTGGCGCTAAACCTAACCCTAACCCTAACCCTAAAACTTACCCTAACCCTAACCCTAATCCTAAACCTAACCCTTACCCTTACCCTAACCCTAAACCTAACCCTAACCATAAACCTAACCCTCAACCTAAACCTAACCCAAACCCTTACCCTTAACCTAACCCTAATCCTAACCTTAACCCTAACCCTAACCCTAACCCTTACCCTTACCCTAACCCTAACTCTGAACCTAAAACGAACCCTAATCCTATCCCTAACCCTAACCCTAACCTAACCCTTTACTTAATGCTAACTGTAACCCTAACACTAACCCTTACCCTAAACCTAACCCTAACTCTAACCCTTACCCTTACCCTAACCGTAACCCTCAAACTAACCCTAAAACTAATGCCTAACCCTAAACCTAACCCTAACCCTAACCCTTGCCCTTACCTTAACCCTAACCCTAACCCTAAACCTTACCCTTATCTTTACCCTAACCCTAACCTTAACCCAACCCTAACCCTAAACCTAACCCTTACCCTACCACTAACACTAACCCTAATTTATACCCTAACCCTAAGCCTACCCCTAAACCTTACCCTTTCCCTAACCCTAACCCTTACACTTACCCTAACCCAAACCTTAACCCTAAACCTAACCCGTAACTTTCCCTAAACCTAAACCTAACCCTAACCCTAACCCTAACCCTGACCCTTACCCTTACCCTAACCCTAACCCTACACCTAACCCTAACCCTAACCCTAACCCTAACACCTAACCCTAACCCTAACCCTTACCCTTACCCTTACCCTAACCCTAACCCTGACCCTTACCATTACCCTAACCCTAACCCTAACCTTAACCCCAAACTTAAACCTGACCCTAACCCTAACCCTAACAATTAACCTAACCCTAATCCATACCCTAACCCTAACCCAAAGCCTAACACTTACCCTTACCCTAACCCTAACGCTTACCCTTACCATAACCCTAACCCTAACCCTAACACCTAACCCTAAACCTAATCCTAACCCCTAAACCTAACCCTAACCATAACCATAACCATTACCCTTATCCTAACCCTACCCCTAACCCTAAAACTTACCCTTTCCCTAACCCCAACCCCAACCCTAACCCTAACCCTTCCCCTAACCCTAAAGCTAACCCTAACACTACCCTAACCCTTACCCTTACCCTAACCCTAAACCTAAACATAACCCTAACCCTAACCCTTCCCTTACACTAACCCTAACCCTAACCTTAACCCTAACCCGAACCCTAACCCTAACCCTAAACCTAACCTTAACCCTAACCCTTATCCTTACCCTAACCCTAGCCATAATCCTAACCCTAAGACTAACCCTAACCCTATACCTAACCCTTACCCTTACGCTAACCTAACCCTAAACCTAACCGTAACCCTTACCCTTACCCTTAACCTAACCCTAACACTAATCCTAACTATAAACATAACCTTAACCGTAAACCTTACCCTAACCCTAACCCTAACCCTAACCCTAAACCTAACCCTAACCCTAAACCTAACCCTTACCCTAACCCTTCCCCTGGCCCTAACCCTAACCCTAACCCTAACACTTACACTAACCCTAACTCTAACCCTAACCCTAACACTTACCCTAAACCTAACCCTAACCCTAAACCTTACCCTTATCCTAACCCTAACACTAACCCTAACCCCTAACCCTAACCCTTAACCTAACCCTAACACTAACATTAACCCTAACGTTACCCTTACCCTAACCCTAAACCTAACTCTAACCCTAATCCAAACCCTAACCCTAAACCTAACACTAACCCTAACCCTTACCCTTAGCCTAACCCTAACTCTAAAATTAAACCTAACCCTAACCCTAACCATAAGCCTAACCCTTACCCTTACCCTAGCCCTAACCCTTAACCTAATCCTAACCCTAACCCTAAATCTAAACTTAAACCTATCCCTAACCCTAACCCTCGCCATTACCCTAAACCTAACCCTAAACCTATCACTAACCCTTACTCTAACCCTCACCCTTACCTTATCCTAACCCTAACACTAATCCTAACACTTAACCTTAACCTTACCCTAAACCCTACGCTATCCCTAACCCTAACCCTAACCCTTACCCTAACCCTAACCCTAAACCTAACCCTAAACCTTACCCTTACCCTAAACCTAACCCTAACCCTTACCCTAAACCTAACCCTAACCCTAACCCTTACCCTTACCTTCAACCTAACCCTAAACCTAACCCTAACCCCTATCCTAACGCTAACCCTAACCCTAACCCTAACCCTAAACCTAACACATACCCATACCCTAACACTAAACCTAACCTTAACCGTAACCCTAAACCGAACCCTAACCCTTACCCTAACCCATACCCTAACCCTAACGCTAACCCTATCCTTTACCCTTACTCTAACAGTAACCCTAACCTTAACCTAAACCTAAACCTAACCCTAATCCTAACCCTTAACTTACCCTAACCCTAGCGTTAAATCTAACCCTAACCCTAACCCTAACACTAAACCTTACCCTAAACATAACAGTAATCCTAATCCTAACCATTACCCTTACCCTAACAACAACCCTAAACCTAACCCTCACCCTCACCCTAACCCTAACTCTAACCTTAACCCTAACCCTTATCCTTACCCTAACCCTAACCCTAACCCTAACCCTAAACCTAACCCTAAACCTAACCCTAACCCTGGCCCTAACCCTAACCCTAACCCTAACCCTAACACTTACCCTAACCCTAACCCTAACCATTGCCCTTATGTTAACCCTAACCCTAAACTTAACCCAAACCCTAACCATTACCCTAACCCTAACCCTAAACCTTACCCTAACCCTAACCCTAACCCTAACCTTAAACCTAACCCTAACCCTAACCCTAACCCTAACCCTTACCCTTACCCTAACCCTATCCCTAAACCTAACCCTAACCCTGACCCTAACTCTAAACTTAACCCTATCCCTAACCCTATCCCTCGCCCTTACCCTAACCCTAACCCTAAACCTATCACTACCCCTAACCCTAACCCTAACCCTTACCCTTAATCTAAACCTAACCCTAAACCTAACCCTAAACCTAACCCTAACCCTAAACCCTAACCCTAACCCTAACCCTAATCCTTACCCTTAACCGAACCCTAACACTAACCCTAACACTTACCCTTAACCTAAACCCTACCCTATCCCTAACCCTAAAACTAACCCTTACCGAATCTCTAACCCTAACCCTAAACCTTACCCTTACCCTAAACCTAACCCTAACCCTAACCCTAACCCTTACCCTTATCTTAACTGTTACCCTAAACCTAACCCTTACCCCTACCATAACACTAACCCTAACCCTAACCCTAACCCTAACCCTTGCCCTTACCCTAACCCTAACCCTAAACCTATCACTAACCCTAACCCTAACCCTAACCCTTAACCTTAACCTAAACCTAACCCTAACCCTAACCTTAACCCAACCCTAAACCTAACCCTAATCCTAACTCTAACCCTTACCCTTACCCTAACCCTAGTCCTAAACCTTACCCTAACCCCAACCCTAACCCTTACCCTAACCCTAACCTTAACCCTAACCCTTATCCTTCCCCTAATCCTAACCCTAACCCTAACACTAAACCTTACCCTAAACATAACAGTAATCCTAATCCTAACCATTACCCTTACCCTAACAACAACCCTAAACCTAACCCTCACCCTCACCCTAACCCTAACTCTAACCTTAACCCTAACCCTTATCCTTACCCTAACCCTAACCCTAACCCTAACCCTAAACCTAAACCTAAACCTAACCCTAACCCTGGCCCTAACCCTAACCCTAACCCTAACCCTAACCCTAACACTTACCCTAACCCTAACCCTAACCATTGCCCTTATGTTAACCCTAACCCTAAACTTAACCCAAACCCTAACCATTACCCTAACCCTAACCCTAAACCTTACCCTAACCCTAACCCTAACCCTAACCTTAAACCTAACCCTAACCCTAACCCTAACCCTAACCCTTACCCTTACCCTAACCCTATCCCTAAACCTAACCCTAACCCTGACCCTAACTCTAAACTTAACCCTATCCCTAACCCTATCCCTCGCCCTTACCCTAACCCTAACCCTAAACCTATCACTACCCCTAACCCTAACCCTAACCCTTACCCTTAATCTAAACCTAACCCTAAACCTAACCCTAAACCTAACCCTAACCCTAAACCCTAACCCTAACCCTAACCCTAATCCTTACCCTTAACCGAACCCTAACACTAACCCTAACACTTACCCTTACCCTAAACCCTACCCTATCCCTAACCCTAAAACTAACCCTTACCGAATCTCTAACCCTAACCCTAAACCTTACCCTTACCCTAAACCTAACCCTAACCCTAACCCTAACCCTTACCCTTATCTTAACTGTTACCCTAAACCTAACCCTTACCCCTACCATAACACTAACCCTAACCCTAACCCTAACCCTAACCCTTGCCCTTACCCTAACCCTAACCCTAAACCTATCACTAACCCTAACCCTAACCCTAACCCTTAACCTTAACCTAAACCTAACCCTAACCCTAACCTTAACCCAACCCTAAACCTAACCCTAATCCTAACTCTAACCCTTACCCTTACCCTAACCCTAGTCCTAAACCTTACCCTAACCCCAACCCTAACCCTTACCCTAACCCTAACCTTAACCCTAACCCTTATCCTTCCCCTAATCCTAACCCTAAACCTAACCCTAACCCTAAACCTAACCCTTGCCCTTACCCTAACCCTAACTCAAAACCTAACCCTAACACTTACCCTAACACTAACCCTAACCCTAACCCTAACACTTACCCTTATCCTAACCCTAACCCTAACCCTTACCCTTACCCTAACCCTAACCCTAAACCTAACCCTTACCCTTACCCTTACCCTAACACTAACCCTAAACCTAACCCTAAACCTAACCCTAACCCTACCCCTAACCCTTAGCCTTTCCCTAACCCTAACCCTAAACCTAACCCTTACCCTTACCCTAACCCTAAACCTAACCCTAAACCTAACCCAAACCCTAACCTTAACCCTAACGTTAACCCAACTCTAACCCTAACCATAACCCTTACTCTTACCCTAACCCTAACCGTAACCTTAACCCAACCCTAACCCTAACCCTAACCCTAACAATTTCCCTCACACTAACCCGAACCCTCATCCTTACCCTAACCCTATCCCTAACCCGTACCCTTTCCCTAACCCTAACCCTAATCCTTACCTTTAGCCTAAACCTAAACCTGACCCTAAACCTAACCCTAACCCTAACACTAAGCCTAAGCTTAAACCTAACCCAAACCCTAACCCTAACCCTAACCTGCAACTTTCCCTAATCCTAACCCTAAACCTAACCCTATCCCTAACCCTAAACCTGACCCTTACCCTTACCCTAACCCTAACCCTACACCTAACCTTTACCCTAACCCTAACCCTAACACCTAACCCTAACCCTAACCCTAACCCTAACCCTTACCCTTACCCTAAGCCTTACCCTAACTCTGACCCTTACCATTACCCTAACCCTAACCCTAAACTTAACCCCAACCCTAAACCTAACTTTAACCCTAACACTAAATCTAGGCTTAACACTTACCCTTACCCTAACCCTAAACCTAACCCTGACCCTAACACTAACCCTAAACCTAACCACCAACCCTAACCCTCACACTAACACCTAACCCTATCCCTAACCAGAACCATAACACTTACCCTTTTCCTAAGCCTACCCCTAACCCTCAAACTTACGCTTACCCTAACCCCTCCCTAACCCTAACCCTAACCCTAACCCTAACCCTTACCCTAACCCTAATCCTAACCCTAACCTGACCCTAACCCTTAACCTTACAATAACCTTAAACCTAACCCTAACCCTAACCCTTACCTTACACTAACCCTAACCCTAATCTTAAACCTAATACGAACCCTAACCCTAACCCTAAACCTAACCTTAACCCTAACCCTTATCCTTACCGTAACCCTAACCATAACCCTAACACTAAGCCTAACCCTAACCCAAAACCTAACCCTTACCCTTACGCTAACTTTAACCGTAAAGCTTACCCTAACCCTAACACTAATCCTAACTCTAACCTTAACCTTAACCCTAAGCCTTAACCTTACCCTAACCCTAACCCTAAACCTAACCCTAACCCTAACCCTAATCCTTACCCTAATCCTAACCCTAACCATAACCCTTACCCTAACCCTAATCCTTACCCTAATACTTACCCTAACCCTAACCCTAACCATAACCCTTACCCTAACCCTAATCCTTACCCTAAACCTAACCCTAACCCCAAACCTTCCCCTAACCCTAACCCTAACCCTAACCCTACCCTAACACTTATCCTTACCCAAACCTTAAACCTAACCCTAACCCTAACCCTTACCCTTACATTAACCCTAACCCTAACCTTAACCCTAACCCGAAACCTAACAATAACCCTAAACCTAACCTTAATCATAAACCTTATCCTTACCCTAACCCTAACCATAACCCTAACCCTAAGCCTAATCCTAACCCTAAACCTAACCCTTACGCGAACCCTAACCCGAACCTAACTGTAACCCTTACCCTAACCCTAACCCTAACCCTAACACCTAATCCTAACCCTAACCCTAACCTTACCCTTACCCTTACCCTAACCATAACTCTGACCCTTACCATTACCCTAACCCTAACCCTAACATTAACCCCAACCCTAAACCTAACCCTAACACTATCCATAACCCTTACCCTAACTCTAATTCTTACCCTAACCCTAACCCTAACCCTAACCCTAGGCCTAACACTTACCCATACCCTAACCCTAACCCTAACCCTAACGCTTACTCTCACCCTAACCCTAAACCTAACCCTGACCCTAACACTAACCTGAAACCTAACCGCCAACCCTAAACCTCACACTAACCCCTAACCCTATCCCTAACCATAACCATAACCCTTACCCTTTTCCTAACCCTACCCCTAAGCCTAAAACTTACGCTTACCCTAACGCCTCCCTAAACCTAACCATAACCCTAACCCTTCCCCTAACCCTAATCCTAACCCTAACCCGACCCTAACCCTTACCCTTACCCTAACCTTAAACCTAACACTAACCCTATCCTTACCTTACACTAACCCTAACCCTAAACTTAACCCTAACCCGAACCCTAACCCTAACCCTAAACCTAACCTTAACCCTAACCCTTATCCTTACCCTAACCCTAACCATAACCCTAACCCTAAGCCTAACCCTAACCCAAAACCTAACCTTTACCCTTACGCTAACCCTAACCCTAAACCTAACTGTAAACCTTACCCTAACCCTAACAATAATCCTAACTCTAACCCTAAACTTAACCCTAAGCCTTACCCTTACCCTAACCCTAACCCTAAACCTAACCCTAACCCTAACCCTAAACCTTACCCTAATCCTAACCCTAACCATAACCCTTACCCTAACCCTAATCCTTACCCTATTCCGTACCATAACCCTAACCCTAACCATAACCCTTACCCTAACCCTAATCCTTACCCTAACCCTAACCCTAACCCTAACCCTTCCCCTAACCCTAACCCTAACCGTACCCTGACCCATACCCTTACCCTAAGCTTAAACCTAACCCTAACCCTAACCCTAACCCTTACCCTTACATTAAACCTAACCCTAACCTTAACCCTAACCCGAACCCTAACCCTAACCCTAAACCTAACCTTAATCCTAACCCTTATCCTTACCCTAACCCTAACCATAACCTTAAACCTAAGCCTAAACATAACCCTAACCCTAAACCTGACCCTTACCCTTACCCTTACTTGAACCCTAAACCGAAACCTAACCTTAACCCTTACCCTAATCCTGACCCTAACCATAACCCTAACCCTAACCCTAACCCTAACCCTTACCCTAACCGTAACCCTGGCCCTAAACCTAACCCTAACCCTAACCCTCACCCTAACACTTACCCTAACCCTTACCTAACCCTTATCCTAACCCTAACTCTAACCCTAAAACTAACCCTAACCTTAACCCTAATCTTAACACTTACCCTAACCCTAACCCTAACACTTAACCAAACCATAACCCTAATCCTAACCGTAAACCTAACCCTAACCCTAACCATAAGACTAACCCTTACCCTTACCCTAACCCTAACCTTAAACCTAACCCTAACCCTAACACTAACTCTAAACTTAACCCTAACGCTAACCCTAAACATCGCCCTTACCCTAACCCTAACCCTAAACCTATCACTAACCCTAACCCTAACCCTAACCATTACCCTTAACCTAAACCTAACCCTAAACCTAACCCTAACCCCTAACCCTAACCCTAACCCTAATCCTTACACTTATCCTAACCCTAACACTAACCCTAACACTTACCCTTACCCTAAACCCTACCCTATCCCTAACCCTAACCCTAACCCTTACCCTAACCCTAACCCTAACCCTAAACCTTACCCTTACCCTAAACCTAACCCTAAACCTTACCCTAAACCTAACCCTAACCCTAACCCTAACCATTACCCTTATCTTAACTCTTACCCCGAACCTAAGCCTTACCCCTACCCTAACATTAAACCTAACCCTAACCCTAACCCTAAACCTAACCCGAACACATACCCTTACCGTAACTCTAACCCTAACCTTAACCGTAACCCTAAACCTAACCCTAACCCTAACCCTAACCCATACCCAAACCCTAACCCTAACCTAACCCTTACACTTACCCTAACCCTAACCTTAACCCAACCCTAAACCTAACCCAAACCCTAACCCTAACCCTAACACTTACCCTTACCCTAACCCTAGCGCTATACCTAATCCTAACCCTAATCCTAACCCTATCTCTTACCCTAACCCTAACCCTAACCCTAAACCTAACCCTAACACTTACCCTAACCCTACCCCTAACCATTACTCTTATCCTAACCCTAACTCTTACCCTACCCCTAACCCTAACCCAAACCCTAACACTTACCCTAACCCCAAACCTAACACTTACCCTTACCCTAACCCTAACTCTAACCCTTAAACTTACCTAACCCTAACCCTAACCTTAACACTTAAACTTACCCTAACCCTAACAATAACCCTAACCCTTACCTAACCCTAACCCTAACCCTAACACTTACCCTAACCCTAACCCTTACCCTAATCCTAACCCTAACCCTTACCTTAATCCTAACCCTAACACTAACTCTAACCCCTAACCCTAACCCCTAACCCAACCCTACCTCTAACCCTAACCCTAACACTAACACTTACCCTTACCCTAACCCTAAACCTAACTCTAACCCTAACCCAAACCCTAACCCTTACCCTAACCCTAACCCTAACTCGTACACTAACCCTAACCCTAACCCTAAATTTCAACCTAACCCTAACCCTAACCATAACCCTAACCCTTACCCTTTCCCTAACCCTAACCCTAATCCTAACCCTAACCATAACTCTAAACTTAACCCTATCCCTAAACCTAAACCTCGCCCTTACCCTAACCCTAACCATAAACCTATCACTAACCCTAACCCTAACTCTAAACCTTATCCTTAGCCTAAACCTAACCCTAAACCTAACCCTAACCCTAATCCTAACCCTAACACATACTCTTACCCTAACCCTAACCCTAACCCATACCCTAACCCTAACCATAATCCTAACCCTTACCCTTACCCTAACCCTAACCCTAACCTTAACCCAACCATAAACTAACATTAACCCTAACCGTAACCCTAACCCTTACCCATACCCGAACCCTAGCGCTAAACCTAACCCTAACCCTAACCATAACCCTTACCCTAACCCTAACCCTAATCCTAACCATAACCCTTACCCTAACCCTAACCCTAACACTAACCCTAACACTAACCTTAACCCTAACCCTTATCATTACCCTAACCCTAACCCTAACCCTAACCCCTACCCTAACCCTAACCCTAACCCTAACCCTTACCGTAACCCTAACACTAACCCTAACCCTTACCATAAACCTAACACTAACCCTAACCCTAACCCTTACCCTAATCCTAAACCTAACACTAACTCTAACCCCTAACCCTAACCCTTAACCTAACCCTAACCCTAACCCTAACCCTTACCCTTACCCTTACTCTAACCCAAACCTAACTCTAACTCTAACCCAAACCCTAACCCTTACCCTAACCCTAACCCTACCACTTACCCTAACCCTAACCCTAACCCTAACCTTAAACATAACCTAACATTAACCTTAAACCTAACCCTTACCCTTACCCTAAACCTAACCCTAAACCTAACCCTAACCCTAACCCTAACTCCAAACTTAACCCTATACCTAAACCTAACCCTCGCCTTTACCCTAACCCTAACCGTCAACCTATCACTAATCCTAACCCTAACCCTAACCCTTGCCGTTACCCTAAACCTAACCCTAAACCTAACCCTAACCCTAACCCTAACCCTAAACCCTAACGCTAACCCTAACCCTAACCATAATCCTTACCCTTATCCTAACCCTAACACTAACCCTAACACTTACCCTTACCCTAAACCCTACCCTATCCCTAACCCTAACCCTCACCCTTACCCTAACCATAACCCTAACCCTAAACCTTACCCTTACCCTGAACCGAACCCTAACCCTTACCCTAAACCTAACCCTAAAACTAACCCTAACCCTTACCCTTATGTTAACACTAACCCTAAACCAAACCCTTCCCCTACCCTAACGCGAACCCTAAACGTAACCCTAACCCTAATCCTAACCCTAACACATACTCTTACCATAACCCTAACTCTAACCCATACCCTAACCCTAATCCTAATCCTAACCCTTACCCTTACCCTAACCCTAACCCTAACCTTAACCCAACCATAACCTAACATTAACCCTAACCCTAACCCTAAACCTTACCTTTACCCTAACCCTAGCGCTAAACCTAACCCTAACCCTAACCGTATCCCTTACCCTAACGCTAACCCTAATCCTAACCCTAACCCTTACTCTTAACTTAACCCTAACCCTAACCCTAACCCTAACCCTAACCTTAACCCTAACCCTTATCATTACCCTAACCCTAACCCTAACCCTAACCATAAAACTAACCCTCAACCTAAACCTAACCCTAACCCTTACCCTTACCCTAACCCTAACCCTAAACCTAACCCTAACCCTAACCCTAACCCTAACCCTTACCCTTACCCTAACCCTAACTCTGAACCTAAACCGAACCCTAACCCTATCCCTAACCCTAACCCTAACCTAACCCTATACTTAATGCTAACTCTAACACTAACACTAACCCTTACCCTAAACCTAACCCTAACCCTAACCCTTACCCTTACCCTAACCGTAAGCCTCAACCTAAACCTAAAACTAAACCTAACGCCTAACCCTAACCCTAACCCTAGCCCTAACGCCTAACCCTAACCCTAACCCTAACCCTTACCCTTACCCTAACCCTAACCCTAAACCTTACCCTTATCTTTACCCTAACCCTAACCTTAACCCAACCCTAACCCTAAACCTAACCCTTACCCAACCACTAACACTAACCCTAACCCTTACCCTAACCCTAAGCCTACCCTTAACTCTTACCCTTTCTTTAACTCTAACCCTAACCCTAACCTTAACCCCAACCCTAAACCTGACCCTAACCCTAACCCTAACAATTAACCTAACCCTAATCCTTACCCTAACCCTAATCCTAAGCCTAACACTGACGCTTACCCTAACCCTAACCCAAATCCTAACGCTTACCCTTATCCTAACCCTAACCCTAACCCTAACCCTAACCCCTAACCCTATCCCTAATCCTAACCCCTAAACCTAACCCTAATAATAACCATAACCCTTACCCTTATCCTAACCCTACCCCTAACCCTAAAACTTACCCTTAACCTAACCCCAACCCTAATCCTAACCCTAACCCTAAACCTAACCCTTCCCCTAACCCTAAACCTAACCCTAACCCTACCCTAAATCTTACCCTTACCCTAACCCTAAACCTAACCCTAACCCTAACCCTAACCCTTACCCTTACACTAACCCTAACCCTAACCTTAACCCTAAACCGAACCCTAACCCTAACCCTAAACCTAACCTTAACCCTAACCCTTATCCTTACCTTAACCCTAACCATAACCCTAACCCTAAGCCTAACCATAACCCTATACCTAACCCTTACCCTTACGCTAATTCTAACCCTAAACCTAACCGTAACCCTTACCCTTACCCTTAACCTAACCCTAAGACTAATCCTAACTCTAAACCTAACCTTATCCGTAAGCCTTACCCTTACCCTAACCCTAACCCTAACCCTAACCCTTACCCTAACCCTACCCCTGGCACTAACCCTAACCCTAACCATAACCATAACCCTAACACTTACACTAACCCTAACCCTAACCCTAACCCTAACACTTACCCTAAACCTAACCCTAACCCTAACCCTTACCCTAATCCTAACCCGAACACTAACCCTAACCCCTAACCCTAACCCTTAACCTAACCCTAAACCTAACACTCACCCTAACGGTACCCTTACCCTAACCCTAAACCTAACTCTAACCATAACCCAAACCCTAACCCTAACCCTAACACTAACCCTAACCCTTACCCTAAGCCTAACCCTAACTCTAAACTTAAACCTAACCCTTACCCTAAGCATAAGCCTAACCCTTTACCTAACCCTAACCCTAAACCGAACCCTAACTCTAAACTTAAATCTATCCCTAACACTAACCCTCGACATTACCCTAACCCTAACCCTAAACCTAAAGCTAATCCTTACCCTTATCCTAACCCTAACCCTAACCCTAACACTTACCCTTACCCTAACCCTAAACCTAACTCTAACCCTCACCCAAACACTAACCCTTACCCTAACCCTAACCCTAACCCTCACCCTAACCCTAACCCTAACCCTACACACTACCCTATCCCTAACCCTAACCCTAACCCTGAACCTTACCCTAACCCTAACCCTAACCCTAACCCTAAAACCTTACCATTACCCTAAACCTAACCCTAACCCTTACCCTAAACCAAACCCTAACCCTAACCCTAACCCTTACCCTTACCTTCAACCTAACCCTAAACCTAACCCTTACCCCTACCCTAACGCTAACCCTAACCCAAACCCTAACCCTAACCCTAACACATAACCGTACCCTAACACTAACCCTAACCTTAACCGTAAACCTACACCTATCCCTAACCCTTACCCTAAACCATACCCTAACCCTAACCCTAACCATATCTCTTACCCTTACCCTAACAATAACCCTAACCTTAACCCAAACCTAAACCTAACCCTAAATCTAACCCTTAACCTTACCCTAACCCTAGCGCTAAACCTAAACCTAACCCTAACCCTAACCCTTACACTTATCCTAAACCTAACCCCAACCCTAACACTTACCCTTACCCTAACCCCTACCCTAACCCTAACCCTAATCCTAACCCTTACCCTAAACCTAACCCTAACCCTAACCCTCACCATTACCTTAACCCTAACCCTAAACCTAATACTTAACCTTACCCTAACGCTAACCGTAACTTCAACCCTAAACCTAACCCTAACACATACCCTTACCCTAACCCTAAACCTAAGACTCACCGTAACCTAAAACCAACCCAAACTTAACCCTAACCCTAACACAAACACTTACCCTAACACTAACCTTAACCCCAACACTTAACCTAACCATAACCCTAACCCTAACACTTACCGTTACCTACTCCTAACCCTAAGCCTAACCCTAACCCTTAACCTAACTCTAACCCTTACCCTTACCCTAACCCTATCCCTAACCATAAACCTAAACCTAACTCTAAACTTAACCCTAACCTTACCCTTACCAGAACACTAACCCTAACTCTAACCCTAAACCTAACCCTAAGAATAACCCTACCCCTTACAATTACCCTAAACCTAACCCTAAACCTAACCCTAACCCTTACCTTTACCCTCACAGTTACACTAACCTTTAACCTAACCCTAACCCTAACCCTAACCCTAACCCTATCATTAACCTTAACCCTAACCCTTATCTTTACCTAACCCTAACTCTAACCTTAACCTTAACCCTAACCCTTTCCCTTAACCTAACCCTAACCCTAACCCTAACCCTTACCCTTAACCTTACCTAACCCAACCCTGACCCTAAACCTAACCCTAACCCTAAACCTTACGCTTACTCTAAACCTAACCATAAACCTAACCCTAAACCTAACCCTAACCACTGAACTTAACCCTAACCCTAACCCTAACCCTTACACTTACCCTAACCCTAACCCTAACCCGAACCCTAACACTTACACTAACACTAACCCTAACCCTAACCCTTACCCTTACCCTAACCCTAACCATAAACTTAACCCAAACCTAAACCTAAACCTAACCTAACGTTTATCCTAACACTTACCCTAACTCTAACCCTAACCCTAACGTTAACACTTACCCTAAACCTAACCGTAACCCTAACCGTTACCCTAACCCTAATCCTAACCCCAACCCTTACACTAACACTATCCCTAACCTCTAACCCTAACCAATAACTTAACCTCTAATCCTAACCCTAACCCTAAACCTTACCCTAACCCTAACCTTAACCCATACCCTTACCCTTACTCTAACCCTATCCCTAAACTTAACCCCACAACCAAACCTAACCGTAACCTTAACCCTAACCCTTACCCTTACCCTAACCCTAACCATAAACCTAACCCTAACCCTAAAACTAACCCTTACCCTAACCCTAACCCTAATCCTAACCCTAACCCTTACCCTTACCATTACCCTAAACCTAACCCTAACCCTAAACCTTACCCCAATCCTAACACTAACCCTAACCCTAACCTTAACCCTTACCCTTATCCTTACCTTAACCCTAACCCTAAACCTAACCCTAAACAAAACCCTAACCCTAAAAAAAACCCTTACCCTTAACCTAACCCTAACCCTAAACCTAACCCTAACCCTTACCCTAAACCTAACCCTAACCCTAACCTTAACCCTATCCCTTAACCTTACCCTAACCATAACCCCTATCCTAACCCTAACCCTAACCTTAACCCTTACCCTAGCACTAACCCTAATCCTAACCCTAACCCTTACCCTTACCCTAAACCTACACCATACCCTAACCCTACGCCTAACCCTTTCCCTTAACCTAACCCTAACCCTAACCCTAACTCTAAAACTTACACTTTCCCTAACCCTAACCCTAACCCTGAAACCTAAACCTAACCCTAACCCTAACCCTAACCCTTATCCTTACCTTAATCCTAACAATAAATCTAACCCTTACCCTTAATCTAACTCTAACCCTAAGCCTAACCCTAACCCTAACCCTAACACATACCCTTACCCTAACCCTAACCCTAACCCTAACCCTAACCCTTACCCTAACCCTAACCCTAACCCTAACCCTAACCCTAACCCTAACCCTAACCATTACGCTAACCCTAGGCCTAACACTAACCCTTACCCTTACCCTAACCCTAACCCCAACCTTAATACCAACATTAAATCTAACCCTAACCCTAACTCTAACCATTACCCTTACCCTAAACCTAACCCTAAATGTAACTCGTAACCCAACCTTAACCCTAATCCTAACCCTAACCGTTAACTTACCCTAACCCTAACCCAAACCTAACCCTAACCCTAACCTTAACCCTATCCCTTACAATTACCCTAACCCTAACATTAACCCTAACCTAACCCTAACACTAACCATACCCTTACTCTAACCCTACACCTACCCCTAACCCTAACCCTAATCCTTACACAAACCCGAACCCTAACCCTAACCCGTACCCTTTCCCTAACCCTAACCCTAACCCCTACCCTTACCCTAAACCTAACATTAAACCGAACCCTAACCCAAACCATAACACTAACACTAACCCTAACCTTAACCCTAATCCTAAACATAACCCTAACCCTTACCCTTACACTAACCGTAACGCTAAACTTAACCCTAACCTAACCCTAACCCTTACCCTTAGCCTAACCCTAACCCTAACCACTAACCCTAACCCTAACCCTTACCCTTACCCAAAACCTAACTCTAACTCTAACCCTAACCGTAACACTTACCCTAACCCTAACCCTAATCCTAACCCTTACTCTTACCCTAAACCTAACCCTAACCTTAACCCCAACTCTAAACCTAACCCTAATCCTAACCCTTATCCTAACACTTACCCTAACCCAAACACCAACCCTAACCCTTACCCTAACCCTAACCCTAACAGTTACACTTACCCTAACCCTAACCTAACCCTTAACCTAGCCCTCACGCTAACCCTAACCACTAAACCTAAATCTTAACCCAAGCCTAACCCTAACCCTAACCCTAACACTTACCCTTACCCTAACCGTAACCCTAAACCTAACCCTAACCCTAACCCTAAACTTAACCCTTTTCCTAACCATAACCCTAATCCTAACCCTAACCCTTACCCTTACCCTAACCCTAACCCTAACCGTAAAACTAACACTTACCCTTACCCTAACCCTAACCCTAACCCTAACCCTAACCCTTACCCTTACCCTTACCCAACCCTAACCCTAAATCTAAACCTAACCCTAACCCTAACCCTAACCCTTACTCTTACCGTAACCCTACCCCTAAACCTAACCATAATCCTAACCCTTATCTTAACACTTACCCTAACCCTAACACCAACCCTAACCCTTACCCTAACCCTAACCCTAACAGTTACACTTAACCTAACCCGAACCCTAACCCTAACCCTTACTCTTACCCTAACCCTAACCCTAAACTTAACCCCAACCCTAAACTTAACCCTAACACTAACCCTTACCCTAACACTTACCCTAAACCTACCCCTAACCCTAACCCTTACCCTTACCCTAACCCTAACCCTAACCCTAACCTTAACCCTAACCCTGACCCTAAACCTAACCCTAACCTTACCCTTACCCTAACCGTAACCCTAAACCTATCCCTAACCCTAACCCTAAACCTACCACCTAAACCTAACCCTAACCCTTACCCTTATCCTAACCCTAACCCTAACCCTAAAACTTACCCTTACCCTAATCCTAACCCTAACCATTACTCTTACCCTAACTCTAACCCTAAACTTAACGCCAACCCTAAACCTAACCCTAACCCTAACCCTTACCCTAACACTTACTGCAATCCTAACACTTACCCTTACCCTAAACCTTACCCTAACATTATCCTTAACCCTAACCCTAACCGTAACCCTTACCCTAACCCTAATCGTAACACTAACCCCTATCCCTAACCCTTAACCTAATCCAAACCCTAACCGTAACGCTAACCCTTACCCTTACCCTAACCCTAAACCTAACTCTAACACTAACCCTAACCGTAAACCTAACCCTAACCCTTACCCTCATCCTAAACCTAACTCTTATCCTAACCCTAACCCTAACCCACAACTTAAGCCTAAAACTAACCCTAATCCTAACTCTAACCCTTACCTGTACCCTAACCCTAACCCTAACCCTAACACTTACTCTTACCCTAACCCTAAACCTCACCCTAACCCTAACCCTCACCTTAAACCTAACCCTAACCCTAACCCTAACCTAACCCTAAACCTAACCCTAACCCCTGAACCTAACCATAACCCTAACCCTAACCCTTACACTTACCCTAAACCTAACCCTAACCCGAACCCTAACACTTACACTAACCCTAACCCTATCCCTAACCCTTAACCTTACCCTAACCCTAACCCTAAACTTAACCCAAACCTAAACCTAAACCTAACCCTAACGTTGATCCTAACACTTACCCTAACTCTAACCCTAACCCTAACGCTAACACTTACCCTTACCCTAACCCTAACCCTAACCCTAACCGTTACCCTAACCCTAATCATAACCCCAACCCTTACACTAACCCTAACACTATCCCTAACCTCTAACCCTAACCAATAACTTAACCTCTAATCCTAACCCTAACCCTAAACTTACCCTAACCCTAACCCTAACCCAAACCCTTACCCTTACTCTAACCCTATCCCTAAACTTAACCCCACACCCAAACCTAACCGTAACCTTAACCCTAACCTTTACCCTTAACCTAACCCTAAACCTAAACCTAACCCTAACCCTAACACTAACCCTTACCCTAACCCTAACCCTAAACCTAACCCTAACCCTTACCCTTACCCTAAACATAACTCTAACCCTAAACCTTACCCCAGCCCTAACACTAACCCTAACCCTAACCTTAACCCTTACCCTTATCCTTACCTTAACCCTAACCCTAAACCTAACCCTAAACCTAACCCTAACCCTAAACAATACCCTTACCCTTAACCTAACCCTAACCCTAAAACTAACCCTAACCCTTACCCTAACCCTAACCCGAACCCTAACCTTAACCCTATCCCTTAACCTTACCCTAACCCCCACCCTAACCCTAATCCTATTCCTTACCCTAACCCTACCCCTAATCCTAATCCTTACACTTTCCCTAACCCTAACCCTTACCCTAACCCAATCCCTAACCCTAACCCTTACCCTAACCCGAACCCTAACCCCAATCATTACCCTAACCCTAACCCTAACCCTAACCCCTAACCCTAAACCTAACCCACCCAAACCCTAACCCTAACCCTTACCCTTACCCTAACCCTAAACCTAACTTTAACCCTAACCCTAACCCTAACCCATACCCTAACACTAACCCTATCCCTTAACCTAACTCTAACCCTAACCCTATTCTTAACCCTAAACCTAACCCTAACCCTAAAACTAACCTTAACCCTAAACCTAACCATAAGCTTAACCATAACCCTAACCCTAACCCTTACCCTTACAATAACCGTAACCCTAAACCTGACACTAACCCTAACCCTAAACCTAAACCTAACCATTAACCTTACCCTAACCCTAACGCTAAACCTAACCTAACCCTAACCCTAACCCCTAACCCTAACCCTAACCCTAACCCTTACACTTATCCTAACCCTAAACCTAACCCTAACACTTACCCTCACCATAACCCCTACCCTAACCCTAACCCTAACCTTAACCCTTACCCTAGCACTAACCCTAATCCTAACCCTAACCCTTACCCTTACCCTAAACCTACACCGTACCCTAACCCTACGCCTAACCCTTTCCCTTAACCTAACCCTAACCCTAACCCTAACTCTAAAACTTACACTTTCCCTAACCCTAATCCTAACCCTTAAACCTAAACCTAAACCTAACCCTAACCCTAACCCTTTTCCTTACCTTAATCCTAACCCTAAATCTAACCCTTACCCTTAACCTAACTCTAACCCTAACCCTAACCCTAACCCTAACACATACCCTTACCCTAACCCTAACCCTAACCCTAACCGTAACCGTAACCCTAACCCTAACTCTAACCCTAACACATACGCTAACCCTAGGCCTAACACTAACCCTTACCCTTACCCTAACCCTAACCCTAACCTTAATACCAACATTAAATCTAACCCTAACCCTAACTCTAACCATTACCCTTACCCTAAACCTAACCCTAACGGTAACTCGTAACCCAACCCTAACCCTTACCCTAACCCTAACCCTAACAGTTACACTTAACCTAACCTTAACCTAACCCTTAACGTAACCCTACCCCTAACGCTAACCCTAATCCTAACACTTACCCAAACCCGAACCCTAACCCTAACCCTTACTCTTACCCTAACCCTAACACTAAACTTAACCCCAACCCTAAACCTAACCCTAACCCTAACCCTTACCCTAACACTTACCCTAATCCTAACCCTAACCTAACACTTACCCTTACCCTAACCCTTACCCTAACCCTTACCCTAACCCTAACCTTAAACCTAATCCTTACCCTTACCCTAACCCTAAATCTAACACTAACCCTAACCCTAATCCTTACCCTAAACCTACCCCTAACCCTAATCCTTACCCTTTCCCTAACCCTAAATCTAACCCTTACCCTTACCCTAACCCTAACCCTAACCCTACCCTAACCCTAACCCTAACCCTAACCTTAACCCTAACCCTGACCCTAAACCTAACCCTAACCTTACCCTTACCCTAACCCTAACCCTAAACCTATCCCTAAACCTAACCCTAACCCTACCACCTAAACCTAACCCTAACCCTTACCCTTATCCTAACCCTAAACCTAACCCTAACCCTAAAACTTGCCTTACCCTAATCCTAAACCTAACCATTACTCTTACCCTAACCCTAACCCTAAACTTAACCCCAACCCTAAACCTAACCCTAACCCTAACCCTTACCCTAACACTTACTGTAATCCTAACACTTACCCTTACCCTAAACCTTACCCTAATATTATCCTTAACCCTAACCCTAACCCTAACCCTTACCCTAACCCGAACCCTAACACTAACCCCTATCCCTAACCCTTAACCTAATCCAAACCTTTACCCTCATCCTAAACCTAACTCTTACCGTAACCCTAACCCTAACCCAAAACTTAAGCCTAACCCTAACCCTAATCCTAACTCTAACCCTTACCTGTACCCTAACCCTAACCTAACCCTAACACTTACTCTTACCCTAACCCTAAACCTAACCCTAACCCTAACCCTAACCCCTAACCCTAACCCTTAACCCAACCCTAACCCTAACCCTAACCCTGACCCTTACCAGTACCCTACCCCTAACCCTAAACCTTACACTAATCCTAACCCTAAACCTAACCCTAACCCTAATCCTAACCCTAAACCTAACCCTAACCCTAACCCCTAACACTAACCCTAACCCTAACCCTTACCCTTACCCTAACCCTAACACTTACCCTTACCCTAATCCTAACCCTAACACTTATACTTACCCTAACCATAACCCTAAACTTAACCCCACCCCTAAACCTAACCCTAACCCTAACCCTTTTCCTAACTCTTACCCTAACCCTAACCCTAACCCTAAAACTTACACAAACCCTAACCCTAACACTTACACTTACCCTAACCCTAAACCTAACCATTACCCTAACCCTCACCCTACCCCTAATCCCTAACCCTAACCCTTACAATAAACCTAACCCTAACGCTAACCCTAACCCTTACCCTTACCTTAACCCTAACCCTAAACCTAATCCTTATTCTTACCCTAACACTAACCCTAAACCTACCCCTAATCCTTCGCCTAACCCCTAACCCTACCCCTAAAACTTACCCTTATTCTAACCCTAACCCTAAAACTTACCCTTACCCTAACCCCTACCCTAACCCAACCCTAACTTAACCCTTACCCTAAGCCTTCCCTAACACAAGCTGTAACCCTTACCCTTGCCCTAATCCTAACCCTAACCTTCACCCTAAACCTAACCCTAACCCTTACCCTTACCCTAACCCTAAACCTAATCTAATCCGAACCCTAACCCTATCCCTAACCCTAACTCTTATCCTTACCCTAAACCTCACCCTAAACCTAACTCTAACCATAACCCCTAACCCTAACCGTAACCCTAACTCTAACCCTCACCCTAACCCTAACCCTTACCCTTACCCTAACCCTAACCTTAATGCTAACCCTAACCCTAACCCTAACCCTTACCCTAACCCTAACCCTAACCGTAACCGTAAAGCTAAAACTTACGCTTACCCTAAACCTAATCCTAACCCTTACCCTAACCCTAACCTTATCCCTAACATTAAACCTAACCCTAACCCTATCCCTAACCCATACCCTAGCCCTAACCCTAAACCTAATACTAAACCTAACCCTAACCCTAACCGTTACCCATACCCTAATCCTAAACCTAACCATAAACCTAACCCTAACCCAAACATAACCCTAACCCTTACACTTACTGTAACCCTATCCGTAAACCTAACCCTAACCCTTAACCTAACCCTAACCCTAATCCTAACCCTAATACTTACCCTTACCCTAACCCAAACCCTAACCCTAACCTTAACCCTAACCCTTAACGTTACCCTAACCCTAACCCTAAACCTAATCCTAAACCTAACCCTAACTGTAACCCTAATCATAACCCTAACCCTAACGCTTACCCTAACCCTAACCCTAACCTTAACCCTTATCTTAACCCTAAACCAAACCCTAATCCTAAACGTTTACCTAACCATAACAATAACCCTAACACCTAACCCTAACCCTTACCGTAACCCTAACCCTAACCCCTAACCCTAACCCTAACGCTAACACTTACCCTTATCCTAACCCTCATCTAACTCGAACACTTACCCTTACCCTGCCCCCGAACCTAACCCTAACCCTAACCCTAACCCTTACCCTAACCCTAACCCTAAGAATAACCCTAACCCTAAACCTAACCCTAATCCTAACCCTAAACCTTACACTAGCCCTAACCCTAACCCTAACCCTAAACCTTCCCCTAACCCTAAAACTAACCCTTACCCTAACCCTAACCCTTACCCTAACCCTAACCCTAACAATAACCCTAACCCTAAACCTAACCCTAATCCTAACACTAAACCTTACACTAACACTAACCCTAACCCTAACCCGAACCCTTCCCCTAACCCTAAAACTAACCCTTACCCTAACCCTAACCCTACCCCTAAACCATACCCTAACCCTAACCCTAACCCTTACCCTAAACCTAACCCTAACCCTAACACTAACTCTAACACTTACCCTAACCCTAACCCTAACCCTAACGATACTCTAACCCTAACCCTAATCCTAACCCTTATCCTAACCCTAACCCTAACCTTAACCCTAACACATACCCTTACCCTAACCCTAACCCTAACCCTAAACGTAACCCTAAACCTAACCTTAAACCTAACCCTAACCCTAACACTAACCATAACCCTTAAACCTAAAACTAATCCTAACCCTTCCCCTTACCCTAAACCTAACCCTAAACCTAACACTAACCCTAAACCTAACCTAACCCAAACACTTACCCTTACCCTAATCCTCACCCTAAACCTAACCCTAACCCTAACCCTTACCCTAACCCTAACCCTAACACTTACCCTTACCCTAACCCTAAACCTAACCCTAACCCTAACCCTAAACCTAACCTTTACCCTTACCCTAACCCTAACCCTAATCCTATCCCTGAACCTTACCCTTACCCTAAACCTAACCCTAACCCTTACCCTAAACGTAACCCTAACCCTAACGCTAACCCTAACCCTAACACTTATCTTAATCCTAACCCTAACCCTAACCCTAACCCTAACCCTTACCCTTAACCTAACCCTAACCCTAACCCTAACCCTAACCCTTACCCTTACCCAACCCTAACCCTAAACCTAAACCTAAACCTAACCCTAACCCTAACCCTTACTCTTACCGTAACCCTACCCCTAACCCTAACCCTAATCCTAACCCTTATCTTAACACTTACCCTAACCCTAACACCAACCCTAACCCTTACCCTAACCCTAACCCTAACAGTTACACTTAACCTAACCTTAACCTAACCCTTAACGTAACCCTACCCCTAATGCTAACCCTAATCCTAACACTTACCCAAACCCGAACCCTAAACCTAACCCTTACTCTTACCCTAACCCTAACCCTAAACTTAACCCCAACCCTAAACCTAACCCTAACCCTAACCCTTACCGTAACACTTACCCTAATCCTAACCCTAACCTAACACTTACCCTTACCCTAACCCTTACCCTAACCCTTACCCTAACCCTAACCTTAAACCTAATCCTTACCCTTACCCTAACACTAACTCTAACCCTAACCCTAACCCTAATCCTTACCCTAAACCTACCCCTAACCCTAATCCTTACCCTTTCCCTAGCCCTAAATCTAACCCTTACCCTTACCCTAACCCTAACCCTAACCCTACCCTAACCCTAACCCTAACCCTAACCTTAACCCTAACCCTGACCCTAAACCTAACCCTAACCTTACCCTTACCCTAACCCTAACCCTAAACCTATCCCTAAACCTAACCCTAACCCTACCACCTAAACCTAACCCTAACCCTTACCCTTATCCTAAACCTAAACCTAACCCTAACCCTAAAACTTACCCTTACCCTAATCCTAAACCTAACCATTACTCTTACCCTAACCCTAACCCTAAACTTAACCCCAACCCTAAACCTAACCCTAACCCTAACCCTTACCCTAACACTTACTGTAATCCTAACACTTACCCTTACCCTAAACCTTACCCTAATATTATCCTTAACCCTAACCCTAACCCTAACCCTTACCCTAACCCGAACCCTAACACTAACCCCTATCCCTAACCCTTAACCTAATCCAAACCTTTACCCTCATCCTAAACCTAACTCTTACCGTAACCCTAACCCTAACCCAAAACTTAAGCCTAACCCTAACCCTAATCCTAACTCTAACCCTTACCTGTACCCTAACCCTAACCTAACCCTAACACTTACTCTTACCCTAACCCTAAACCTAACCCGAACCCTAACCCTAACCCCTAACCCTAACCCTTAACCCAACCCTAACCCTAACCCTAACCCTGACCCTTACCAGTACCCTACCCCTAACCCTAAACCTTACACTAATCCTAACCCTAAACCTAACCCTAACCCTAATCCTAACCCTAAACCTAACCCTAACCCTAACCCCTAACACTAACCCTAACCCTAACCCTTACCCTTACCCTAACCCTAACACTTACCCTTACCCTAATCCTAACCCTAACACTTATACTTACCCTAACCATAACCCTAAACTTAACCCCACCCCTAAACCTAACCCTAACCCTAACCCTTTTCCTAACTCTTACCCTAACCCTAACCCTAACCCTAAAACTTACACAAACCCTAACCCTAACACTTACACTTACCCTAACCCTAAACCTAACCATTACCCTAACCCTCACCCTACCCCTAATCCCTAACCCTAACCCTTACAATAAACCTAACCCTAACGCTAACCCTAACCCTTACCCTTACCTTAACCCTAACCCTAAACCTAATCCTTATTCTTACCCTAACACTAACCCTAAACCTACCCCTAATCCTTCGCCTAACCCCTAACCCTACCCCTAAAACTTACCCTTATTCTAACCCTAACCCTAAAACTTACCCTTACCCTAACCCCTACCCTAACCCAACCCTAACTTAACCCTTACCCTAAGCCTTCCCTAACACAAGCTGTAACCCTTACCCTTGCCCTAATCCTAACCCTAACCTTCACCCTAAACCTAACCCTAACCCTTACCCTTACCCTAACCCTAAACCTAATCTAATCCGAACCCTAACCCTATCCCTAACCCTAACTCTTATCCTTACCCTAAACCTCACCCTAAACCTAACTCTAACCATAACCCCTAACCCTAACCGTAACCCTAACTCTAACCCTCACCCTAACCCTAACCCTTACCCTTACCCTAACCCTAACCTTAATGCTAACCCTAACCCTAACCCTAACCCTTACCCTAACCCTAACCCTAACCGTAACCGTAAAGCTAAAACTTACGCTTACCCTAAACCTAATCCTAACCCTTACCCTAACCCTAACCTTATCCCTAACATTAAACCTAACCCTAACCCTATCCCTAACCCATACCCTAGCCCTAACCCTAAACCTAATACTAAACCTAACCCTAACCCTAACCGTTACCCATACCCTAATCCTAAACCTAACCATAAACCTAACCCTAACCCAAACATAACCCTAACCCTTACACTTACTGTAACCCTATCCGTAAACCTAACCCTAACCCTTAACCTAACCCTAACCCTAATCCTAACCCTAATACTTACCCTTACCCTAACCCAAACCCTAACCCTAACCTTAACCCTAACCCTTAACGTTACCCTAACCCTAACCCTAAACCTAATCCTAAACCTAACCCTAACTGTAACCCTAATCATAACCCTAACCCTAACGCTTACCCTAACCCTAACCCTAACCTTAACCCTTATCTTAACCCTAAACCAAACCCTAATCCTAAACGTTTACCTAACCATAACAATAACCCTAACACCTAACCCTAACCCTTACCGTAACCCTAACCCTAACCCCTAACCCTAACCCTAACGCTAACACTTACCCTTATCCTAACCCTCATCTAACTCGAACACTTACCCTTACCCTGCCCCCGAACCTAACCCTAACCCTAACCCTAACCCTTACCCTAACCCTAACCCTAAGAATAACCCTAACCCTAAACCTAACCCTAATCCTAACCCTAAACCTTACACTAGCCCTAACCCTAACCCTAACCCTAAACCTTCCCCTAACCCTAAAACTAACCCTTACCCTAACCCTAACCCTTACCCTAACCCTAACCCTAACAATAACCCTAACCCTAAACCTAACCCTAATCCTAACACTAAACCTTACACTAACACTAACCCTAACCCTAACCCGAACCCTTCCCCTAACCCTAAAACTAACCCTTACCCTAACCCTAACCCTACCCCTAAACCATACCCTAACCCTAACCCTAACCCTTACCCTAAACCTAACCCTAACCCTAACACTAACTCTAACACTTACCCTAACCCTAACCCTAACCCTAACGATACTCTAACCCTAACCCTAATCCTAACCCTTATCCTAACCCTAACCCTAACCTTAACCCTAACACATACCCTTACCCTAACCCTAACCCTAACCCTAAACGTAACCCTAAACCTAACCTTAAACCTAACCCTAACCCTAACACTAACCATAACCCTTAAACCTAAAACTAATCCTAACCCTTCCCCTTACCCTAAACCTAACCCTAAACCTAACACTAACCCTAAACCTAACCTAACCCAAACACTTACCCTTACCCTAATCCTCACCCTAAACCTAACCCTAACCCTAACCCTTACCCTAACCCTAACCCTAACACTTACCCTTACCCTAACCCTAAACCTAACCCTAACCCTAACCCTAAACCTAACCTTTACCCTTACCCTAACCCTAACCCTAATCCTATCCCTGAACCTTACCCTTACCCTAAACCTAACCCTAACCCTTACCCTAAACGTAACCCTAACCCTAACGCTAACCCTAACCCTAACACTTATCTTAATCCTAACCCTAACCCTAACCCTAACCCTAACCCTTACCCTTAACCTAACCCTAACCCTAACCCTAACCCTAACCCTTACCCTTACCCAACCCTAACCCTAAACCTAAACCTAAACCTAACCCTAACCCTAACCCTTACTCTTACCGTAACCCTACCCCTAACCCTAACCCTAATCCTAACCCTTATCTTAACACTTACCCTAACCCTAACACCAACCCTAACCCTTACCCTAACCCTAACCCTAACAGTTACACTTAACCTAACCTTAACCTAACCCTTAACGTAACCCTACCCCTAATGCTAACCCTAATCCTAACACTTACCCAAACCCGAACCCTAAACCTAACCCTTACTCTTACCCTAACCCTAACCCTAAACTTAACCCCAACCCTAAACCTAACCCTAACCCTAACCCTTACCGTAACACTTACCCTAATCCTAACCCTAACCTAACACTTACCCTTACCCTAAACCTTACCCTAACCCTTACCCTAACCCTAACCTTAAACCTAATCCTTACCCTTACCCTAACACTAACTCTAACCCTAACCCTAACCCTAATCCTTACCCTAAACCTACCCCTAACCCTAATCCTTACCCTTTCCCTAGCCCTAAATCTAACCCTTACCCTTACCCTAACCCTAACCCTAACCCTACCCTAACCCTAACCCTAACCCTAACCTTAACCCTAACCCTGACCCTAAACCTAACCCTAACCTTACCCTTACCCTAACCCTAACCCTAAACCTATCCCTAAACCTAACCCTAACCCTACCACCTAAACCTAACCCTAACCCTTACCCTTATCCTAAACCTAAACCTAACCCTAACCCTAAAACTTACCCTTACCCTAATCCTAAACCTAACCATTACTCTTACCCTAACCCTAACCCTAAACTTAACCCCAACCCTAAACCTAACCCTAACCCTAACCCTTACCCTAACACTTACTGTAATCCTAACACTTACCCTTACCCTAAACCTTACCCTAATATTATCCTTAACCCTAACCCTAACCCTAACCCTTACCCTAACCCGAACCCTAACACTAACCCCTATCCCTAACCCTTAACCTAATCCAAACCTTTACCCTCATCCTAAACCTAACTCTTACCGTAACCCTAACCCTAACCCAAAACTTAAGCCTAACCCTAACCCTAATCCTAACTCTAACCCTTACCTGTACCCTAACCCTAACCTAACCCTAACACTTACTCTTACCCTAACCCTAAACCTAACCCGAACCCTAACCCTAACCCCTAACCCTAACCCTTAACCCAACCCTAACCCTAACCCTAACCCTGACCCTTACCAGTACCCTACCCCTAACCCTAAACCTTACACTAATCCTAACCCTAAACCTAACCCTAACCCTAATCCTAACCCTAAACCTAACCCTAACCCTAACCCTAACCCTAACCCCTAACACTAACCCTAACCCTAACCCTTACCCTTACCCTAACCCTAACACTTACCCTTACCCTAATCCTAACCCTAACACTTATACTTACCCTAACCATAACCCTAAACTTAACCCCACCCCTAAACCTAACCCTAACCCTAACCCTTTTCCTAACTCTTACCCTAACCCTAACCCTAACCCTAACACTTACACAAACCCTAACCCTAACACTTACACTTACCCTAACCCTAAACCTAACCGTTACCCTAACCCTCACCCTACCCCTAATCCCTAACCCTAACCCTTACAATAAACCTAACCCTAACGCTAACCCTAACCCTTACCCTTACCTTAACCCTAACCCTAAACCTAATCCTTATTCTTACCCTAACACTAACCCTAAACCTACCCCTAATCCTTCGCCTAACCCCTAACCCTACCCCTAAAACTTACCCTTATTCTAACCCTAACCCTAAAACTTACCCTTACCCTAACCCCTACCCTAACCCAACCCTAACTTAACCCTTACCCTAAGCCTTCCCTAACACAAGCCGTAACCCTTACCCTTGCCCTAATCCTAACCCTAACCTTCACCCTAAACCTAACCCTAACCCTTACCCTTACCCTAACCCTAAACCTAATCTAATCCAAACCCTAACCCTATCCCTAACCCTA
>JANJXV010000264.1:942500-972500 GCA_024803745.1 Megascapheus bottae
CACTAACACTAAACTTAACCCTAAACCTAACCCTTACCCTAACCCTAAGCCTAACTCTAACACTAACCCTAAACCTAACCTTAAACCTTACTCTAACCCTAACCCTAAGCCTTACCCTAACCCTTAACCTAACCCTAACCCTAACCTTAACCATAACCTTAACCCTAACCCTAACACTAAACCGAAACTTTACCCTTACCCTAACACTAACCCTAAACCTAACCATAACCCTAACCCTAACCATAAACCTAACCCTTACCCTAACCCTAACCCTAAGTCTAACCCTAACACTTACCTTTACCCTAACCCTATCCCTAACCCTAAACGTAACCCTAACCGTAAACTTAACACTAACCCTTACCCTTACCCAAACCGTAACCCTAAAGCTAACACTAAACCTAACCCTAAACCTAACCCTAAACCTTACCCTTACCCTAACCCTAACCCTAACCCTTACCCTAACCCTAACCCTAACCCTAATCCTTACCCTAACCCTACCCCTAACCCTAACCCTAAACTTAACCCTAAACCTAACCCTAACCCTTACCCTAACCATAAACCTAACTCTAACCCTAACCCTAAACCTAACCCTAACCCTAACCCGACCCTTTACCCTTACCCTAACACTAAACCTAACATTAACCCTAAACTTAACATTAACGCTTACCCAAACCCTAACCCTAACCCTAACCCCAACCCTAACCCTAACCTTTACCCTTCCCTAACACTAAACCTAACCCTAACCCTAAACTTAACATTAACGCTTACCCTTACACTAACCCTAACCCTTTCACTAAACCTAATACTAACCCTAACCCTAACCCTTACCCTTACCATAACCCTATCCCTAACCCTAACCCTTACCCTAAAACTAACCCTAACCCTAATCCTTACCCTATCCCTAAACCTAACCCTAACCCTAAACTTAACCCTAACCCTAACCCCTACCCTAACCCTAAACCTAACTCCAACCCTAACCCTAAACCTAACCCTAATCCTTACCCTAACCCTCACCCTAACCCTAACCCTTACCCTAACCCTAACCCTAATCCTAACCCTAACCCTAGCCCGAACCTTTACCCTTACCCTAACACTAAACCTAACCCTAACCCTAAACTTAACATTAACGCTTACCCTTACACTAACCCTAACCCTAACACTAAACCTAACCCTATCCCTAACCCTAACCCTTACCCGAAACCTAACCCTAACCCTAACACTTACCGTAACCCTAACCCTAACCCTAACTATACCCTAACCCTAACCCTAATCCTAACTCTTACCCTAACCCTAACCCTAAACGTAACCCTAAACCTAACCTTAAACCTAACCCTAACCCTAAACCTAACCATAACCCTTAACCGTAAAACTAATCCTAACCCTTCCCCTTACCCTAACCCTAACCCTAAACCTAACACTAACCCTAAACCTAACCCTAACCCAAACCCTTACCCTTACCATAATCCTCACCCTAAACCTAACCCTAACCCTAACCCTTACCCTTAACCTAACCCTTACCCTTACCCTAACCCTAACCCTAATCCTAACCCTAAACCTTACCCTTACCCTAAACCTAACCCTAACCCTTATCCTAAACCTAACCCTAAACCTAACGCTAACCCTAACCCTAACACTTAGCTTAATCCTAACCCTAACCCTAACCCTAACCCTAACCCAAAAACTTACCCTTACCCTAAACCCTACCCTAACCCTAACCCTAACCCTAACCCTTAACCTAACTCTAACCCTAACCCTTACCTTACCCTAACCCTAAACCTAACCCTAACCCTAACCCTAACCCTAACCCTAACCCTTACCCTTACCCTAACCCAAACCCTAACCCTAACCCTAAACCTTACACTTACCCTAAACCTGACACTAACCCGTACCCTAATCCTAACCCTAACCCTAACCCAATCCTTAACCCTTACCCTTACCTTAACCCTCACCCTAAAGCTAACCCATAATCTTACCCAAACGCTAACCCTAACCCTAATCCTAACCCTAACACATACCGTTACCCTCACCCTAAACCTGACCCTTACCGTAACCCTAAACCTAACCCTAACTCTAACGCTAACCCTAACCCTAACCCTTCCCTAATCCTAACCCTAACCCTTACCCTTACCCTAAACCTAACCCAAACCTTAACCCCAACCTTAAACTTAACCCTAACCCTAACCCCTACCCTAACCCTAAACCTAACTCCAACCCTAACCCTAAACCTAACCCTAATCCTTACCCTAACCCTCACCCTAACCCTAACCCTTACCCTAACCCTAACCCTAATCCTAACCCTAACCCTAGCCCGAACCTTTACCCTTACCCTAACACTAAACCTAACCCTAACCCTAAACTTAACATTAACGCTTACCCTTACACTAACCCTAACCCTAACACTAAACCTAACCCTATCCCTAACCCTAACCCTTACCCTAAACCTAACCCTAACCCTAACACTTACCGTAACCCTAACCCTAACCCTAACTATACCCTAACCCTAACCCTAATCCTAACTCTTATCCTAACCCTAACCCTAAACGTAACCCTAAACCTAACCTTAAACCTAACCCTAACCCTAAACCTAACCATAACCCTTAACCGTAAAACTAATCCTAACCCTTCCCCTTACCCTAACCCTAACCCTAAACCTAACACTAACCCTAAACCTAACCCTAACCCAAACCCTTACCCTTACCATAATCGTCACCCTAAACCTAACCCTAACCCTAAACCTTACCCTTAACCTAACCCTTACCCTTACCCTAACCCTAACCCTAATCCTAACCCTAAAACTTACCCTTACCCTAAACCTAACCCTAACCCTTACCCTAAACCTAACCCTAAACCTAACGCTAACCCTAACCCTAACATTTAGCTTAATCCTAACCCTAACCCTAACCCTAACCCTAACCCAAAAACTTACCCTTACCCTAAACCCTACCCTAACCCTAACCCTAACCCTAACCCTTAACCTAACTCTAACCCTAACCCTTACCTTACCCTAACCCTAAACCTAACCCTAACCCTAACCCTAACCCTAACCCTAACCCTTACCCTTACCCTAACCCAAACCCTAACCCTAACCCTAAACCTTACACTTACCCTAAACCTGACCCTAACCCGTACCCTAATCCTAACCCTAACCCTAACCCAATCCTTAACCCTTACCCTTACCTTAACCCTCACCCTAAAGCTAACGCATAATCTTACCCAAACGCTAACCCTAACCCTAATCCTAACCCTAACACATACCCTTACCCTAACCCTAAACCTGACCCTTACCGTAACCCTAAACCTAACCCTAACTCTAACGCTAACCCTAAACCTAACCCTTCCCTAATCCTAACCCTAACCCTTACCCTTACCCTAAACCTAACCCAAACCTTAACCCCAACCTTAAACCTAACCATAAACCCAACGCTAACCCTTACCCTTACCCTGAACCTAAACCTAAAACTAACCATAACCCTAACCCTTACCCTTACCTTAACCCTAACCCTAATCCTAACCCTAAGCCTTACACTTACCCTAACTCTAACCCTTAACCTAACCCTAATCCTAACCCTAACCTTATCCCTAAACCTTACCATTACCCTAACCCTAACCCTAACCCTAAACCTCAACCTAACCCTAACCCTAAACCTAAACCTTAACCTTACCCTAACCCTAACCCTTAACCTAACCCTAACCCTTACGCTTACCCTCAATCTACCCCTAACATTAACGCTAACAATAACCCTAAACCTAACCCTAACCTTAAACCTAACCCTTATCCTTACCCTAACCATAACCCTAACCCTAACCCTGAACCTAATCCTAACACTAAACCTAACCCTTACCATAACCCTGACCCTAAACCTAACCCTAACCCTTACCCTTACCCTAACCCTAACCCTAACCATTACCCCAACCCTAACCTTAACCCTAACCCTAACCCTTACCCATACCCGTACCCTAACCCTAACCTTAACCCTCACCCTAACCCAACTCTAACACTTACCCATACCCTATCCCTAACCCTAAATCTTACCAGAACCCAAATCCTATCCCTAACCCTAACTTTTATCCTTACCCTAACCCTAACCCCTAACCCTAAACGTAACCCTAACCCTAATCCTCACCCTAACCCTAACTTTAACCCTAAACCTTACCCTAACCCTAACCCTAAACCTAACCATAACCCTAACACTTACCCTAAACCAAACCCTAACCTAACGCTTACACTAACCCTAACCCTAACCCTAACCCCTAACCTTAACGCTTAACCTAACCCGAACCCTAAATTTAACCCTAAACTTTACACTTACCGTAAACCTAAACCTAATTCTAACCCTAGCACTAACCATAAACCTAAACCTAAACCTAAACCTAAACCTAACCCTTACCCTTACCCTAACCCTAACCCTAAACCTAACCCTAACCCTTACCCTAAACCCTAATCCTAACCCTAACCCTAACCCTAACCCTTATCCTAACCCTAACCCTAACCCTAACCCTTACCCTAACCCTAACACTTACCCTTACCCTAACCCTAAACCTACCCCTAACCCTAACCCTAAACCTAACCCTTACCCTTACCCTAACACAAACCCTAATCCTAACCTTAAACCTTACCCTTACCCTAAACCTAACCCTAACCCTTACCCTAAACCTAACCCTAACACTAACCCTAACCCTAACATTTAACTTAATCCTAACCCTAACCCTAACCCTAACCCTAACCCTAACACATACCCTTAACCTAACGCTAACCCTAACCCTTACCATAACCCTAAACCTAACCCTAACCCTAACCCTTAACCTTACCCTATCCCTAACCTTAACCCTATCCCTAAGAATTTCCCTTACACTAACCCTAACCCTAACCCTAACCATAACCCTTACCCTAACCCTAATCCTAAATTTAATCCTAACCCTTACATTTACCATCACCCTAACCCTAATATTAACCCTAACCCTAACCGTAAACCAAACCCTAACCTTAACGCTAACCCTTATCTTTACCCTAACCATAACCCTAACCCTAACCCTAAAATTAACCCCAACCCTAAACCTAACCCTTACCCTAACCCCAACCCTAAATCTTACCCTAAACCTAATCCTAACCTTAACCCTAACCCTAACCTTTACCTTTATCCTAACCCTAAACATAACCCTAACCCTAACCCTTATCCTAACCCTAACCCTAATCCTAACCCTAAACCTTGAAATTACCCTAAACCTAACCCTAACCCTAACCCTCAACCTAACCCTAACTCTAACCCTAAATTTAACTCTAACCCTCACCCTTACCCTAACCCTAACCCTAACCCTAACCCTAACTCTAACCCTAACCGTAAAACTAACCCTAACCTTAAAACTTAACATAAACCTAACCCTAACCATTACACTAACCCTAACCCTTACACTACCCCTAATCCTAACACTAACCCCTAAACTTAACCCTTAACCTAACCCTAATCCTAAACTTAACCCTAACCATTACCCTTATCCTAACCCTAACACTAACCCTGAACTTAAACCTTACCGTAACCCTAACCCTAACCCTTACCCTAACCCTAACCCTAACCCTAACCCTAACCCTAACCCTAACCCTAACCCTAAACCTAACACTAAACCTAACCCTAACCCTAACCCTAACCCTTACCCTTACCCTAATCCTAACCCTAAACCTAACCCTAACCCTAACCCTAACCCTAACCCCTAACCCTAACTCTAACCCTTACCCTTATCCAAATCTAACCCTAACCCTAACACTTACACTTTCCCTAACCCCTACACTAACCCTAACCCTAACCCAAACCCTTACCCTAACCCTAACCCTAACAATAACCCTTACCATTACCCTAACCCTAAACCTATCCCTAACCCTAACGCTAAACCTAACCCTTACCCTTACCCTAACCCTAACCCTAACCCTAACCCTAACGCCTAAACCTAACCCTAACCCTACCCCTACCCTTTACCTTATCCTAACCATAACCCTAACCCAAACACTTACCCTTACCCTACCCCTACCCTAACCCTAACCATAAAACTTACCCTAACTCTAACACAAACCCTTACCTTACCCTAACCCTAAACCTAACCCTAACCCTAACTTTAACCCTTACCCGTACCCTAAACCAAACCCTAACCCTAACCCTAAACCTTACCCTTACCCTAAACCTACCCTAACCCGTACCTTAAACCTAACCCTAACCCTAAACCTAACCCTAACCCTAACCCTTACCCTAACCCTAACCCTAACCCTAACTCTTACCCTTACCCTAACCCTAACCCAAACCTTAACCCCAAACCTAAACCTAACCCTAACCCTAACGCTAACACTAACCCTAACGCTTACCCTAACCCTAACCCTTACCCTTACCCTAACCCTAACCCAAACCTTAACCCCAACCCTAAACGTAACCCTAAACCTAACCCTAACCCTAACCCTAACCCTTACCCTAACCCTAACCCTAATCCTAACCCTAACCCTTACACTTACCCTAACCTTGTCCCTAAACCTAACCCTAATCCTAACCCTTACCTTAACCCTAACCCTAACCCTAACCCTTACCCTTACCTTACCCTAAACCTAACCGTAACCCTAACCCTTACCCCTACCCCAACGCTACCCCTAACACTAACCCCTAACCTTAACCCTTAACCTAACCCTAACCCTAAATTTAACCCTAAACCTTACCCTATCCCTAACCCTAACCTAACTCTAAATCTAATACTAACCCTAACACTAACCCTTATCGTAACCCTAACCCTAACCATTACCCTAATCCTAACCATAACCCTAACAATAACCTTAACCCTAACCCTAACCCTAAACCTAACATTTACCCTTACCCTAACCCTAACCCTAAACCTAACCCTAACCCTAACCTTAACCCTTACCCGTACCCTAAACCAAACCCTAACCCCAACCCTAAACCTTACCCTTACCCTAAACCTACCCTAACCCGTACCTTAAACCTAACCCAAAACTTAACCCTAACCCTTACCCTAACCCTAACGCTAACCCTTACCCTTACCCTAACCATAACCCAAACCTTAACCCCAAACCTAACCCTAACCCTAACCCTAACGCTAACCCTAACCCTAACGCTTACCCTAACCCTAACCCTTACCCTTACCCTAACCCTAACGCAAACCTTAACCCCAACCCTAAACCTAACTCTAAACCTAACCCTAACACTAACCCTAACCCTTACCCTAACCCTAACCCAAATCGTAACCCTAACCCTTACACTACCCTAACCTTATCCCTAAACATGACCCTAATCCTAACCCTAACCTTAACCCTAAAACTTACCATTACCCTAACCCTAACCCTAAACCTAAACCTAAACCTTACACTTACCCTCACCCTACCCCTAGCATTAACCATAACCCTAACCCTAACCCTAACCCTAACCTTAAACCTAACCCTTATATTTACCCTAACCATAACCCTAACCCTAACCGTGAACCTAACCCTAAACCTAAACCTAACCCTTACTCTAACCCTAAACCTAAACCTAAACCTAAACCTTACCCCTACCCTAACCCTAACCCTAAGCCTAACCCTAAACCTAAACCTAACCCTGACCCTAACCCTAACCCTAATCATTACCCTTACCCTAACTGTAAGCCTAACCCTAACCCTTACCCTTACCCGAACCCTCAGCCTAACCTTAACCCTAACCCTAACGAAACCCTAACTCTTACCCTTACACTAACCCTAACCCTAAACCTTACCCGAACCCTAATCCTAACCCTAACTCTTATCCTTACCCTAACCCGTACCCCTAACGCTAACCGTAACCCTAAACCTAACCTAATCCTTACCCTAACCCTAACCCTAAACCTTACCCTAACTCTAACCCTCTACCTAACCCTAAACCTAACCATAACCCTAACAATTACCCTAAACCAAACCCAAACGCTAACCCTTACACTAACCCTAACACTAAACCTAAACCTTACCCTAACACTAACCCTAACCCTAACCCCTACCGTTAACCCTTAACCTAACCCTAACCCTAAATTTAACCCTAACCCTTACACTTACCCTCACCCAAACCTAACTCTAACCCTAACACTAACCCTAAACCTAACCCTAATCCTAAACCTAAGCCTTACCCTTACCCTAACCCTAAACTTAAACCTAACCCTAACCCTAAACCAAACCCTAACCCTAACCCCAACCCTAACCCTAACCCTAACCCTAACCCAAACCCCTAACCCTAACCCTAACCCTAATCCTTAACCTAACCCTAACCCTAAAACATACCCTAACCCTAACCCTAACCCTAACCCTAAACCTAACCCTAACCCCTAACCTTAACCCTTAACCTAACCCTAACCCTAAATTTAACCCTAACCCGTACACTTAACCTAAACCTAAACCTAACTCTAACCCTAACACTAACCCTAAACCTAAATCTTACCGTAACCCTAACCCTAACCCTTACCCTAACCCTAACTATAACCCTAACCATAACCTTAACCCTAACCCTAACACTAACCCTTGCCCTTACACTAACCCTAAACGTAAACCTAACACTAACCCTAACCCTAACCCTAAACCTAACCCTAACCCTAACCCTAACCCCTAAACCTAACCCTAACCCTAACCCTTACCTTAGACTAACCCTAACCTTAACCCTAACACTTACCCTTCCCCTAATCCCTACCCTAACAATTACCCTAACCCTAACCCTAAACCTAACCCTAACCCTAACCCTAACCCTTACCCTAACCCTAACCCTAACCCTTACGACTACCCCAACCCTAACCCTAACCTTCACCCAAACCCTAAACCTAACCCTAACCCTAACGCTAACCCTTACCCTTACCCTAACCCTAACCCTAAACCTAACCCTAAACCTAACCATAACCATAACCCTTACCCTAACCCTAATCCTAAACCTAACCCTTCACTCACCATAACCCTAACCCTAAACCTAACCCTAACCCTAACCCTAACCTTAAACCTAAACCTTACCCTAACCCTAACCCTAACCCTAACCATAAAACCTAACCTTAACCCTAACCCTTAACCTTACCCTAACCCTAACCGTAAACATCACCCTAACGCTTACACTTACCCTCACCCGAACCCTAACATTAACCCTAACCCTAACCCTAATCCTAACCCTAACCTTAACCCTAACCCTTATCCTTACCCTAACCATAACCCTAACCCTAACCATAAACCTAACCCTAATCCTAAACCTAACCCTTACCCTAACCCTAACCCTAAACCTAACCGCAAACCTTACCCTTACCCTAACCGTAACGCTAACCCTAACCTTAACCCTAATCCTTACCTTACCCTAACATTAACCCTAACCCTAAACCTAAACCTAATCCTAACCCTAACCCTAACCCTAACCCTAACCGTTACCCTAACCCTAACCCTGATCCAAACCCTAACCCTTTCACTTACCCTAACACTAACCCTAAACCTAACCCTAACCCCAACCCTAACCTTAACCGTAAAACTTACCCTTACCATAACCCTAACCCTAACCTTAATCCTAACCCTAACCCTAACCCTACCCCTACCCGTTACCTTATCCTAACCCTAACCGTAAACCAAACTCTTACCTTTACTCTAACCCATCCAACCCTAACCCTAACCCTAACCCTTAGCCTAACTCTAACCCTAACCCTTACCCTTACCCTAACCCTAAACCTAACCCTAACCCTAACCCTAACCCTTACCCTTACCCTAACACAAACCCTAACCCTAACTCTAAACCTTACCCTTACCCTAAACCTGACCCTAACCCTTAACCTAACCCTAACCCTAAACCTAACCCTTACCCTTACCTTAACCCTAACCCTAAAGCTAACCCTTACCCTTACCGAAACGTTAACACGAACCCTTACCCTTACCCTAACCCTAATACATACCCTTACCCTAACCCTAACCCCAACCCTAACCATTACTCTTACCCTAACTCTAACCCAAACCTTAACCCCAACCCTAAACCTAACTTTAACCCTAAGGCTAACCCTTACCCTTACCCTAAACCTAACCCTAAACCTAACCCTAAACCTAACCCTTACCCTAACACTAATCCTAATCCTAACCCTAACCCTTACACTAACTCTAAACCTCACCCTAATCCTAACCCTAACCTTAACCTTAAAATTTACTATTACCCTAACCCTAACCAGCCATAAACCTAATCCGAACACTAATCCTAAACCTTAACCTTACCCTAAACCTAACCCTAAACCTAACCCTAACACTTACACTTACCCTCACCCTACCCCTAACATTAACCGTAAACCTAAACCTAACCCTAAACCTAACCTTAACCCTAACACTTATACTTACCCTAACCATAACCCTAACCCTAACCCTGAACCTAACCCTAACCCTAAACCTAACCCTTACCCTAACCCTAACCCTAAACCTAAACCTAACCCTTACCCTTACCCTAACCCTAACCCTAACCCTAACCCTAACCATTACCCTAATCCTAAACTTAACCCTAACCCTAACCCTTACCCTTACCCTAACCCTAACCCTAACCTTAACCCTAACCTTAACCCTAAGCCTAACCCAAACCTAACTCTTACGCTTACTCTAACCTTAACCCTAAACCTAACCTGAACCCTAATCCTATCCTTAACCCTAACTCTTATCCTTACCCTAACCCTAAACCCTAACCCTAACCGTAACCATAACCCTTACCCTAACCCTAAATCTAATCCTTACCCTAACCCTATCCCTAACCCTAAACTTTACCCTAACCCTAACCCTAACCCTAAACCTAAAACTAACCCTAACCCTGACACTTACCCTAAACCAAACCCTAACGCTAACCCTTACAGTAACCCTAATCCTAACCCTAAACCTTAACCTAACACTAACCCTAACCCTAACCCCTACCCTTAACCTTTAACCTAACCCTAACCCTAAATTTAACCATAACCCTTACACTTACCCTAAACCTAAACCTAACTCTAACCCTAACACTAACCCTAACCCTTAACCTTACCGTAACCATAACGCTAACCATTACCCTAACCCTAACCATAACCCTAACCAGAACCTTAACCCTAACCCTAACCCTAAGCCTAAACTTTACCCTTACCCTAACCCTAACGCTAAACCTAACCCTAACCCTAACCCTAACCTTAACCCTAATCCTAACACTAACCCTTGCCCTTACCCTAAACCTAACCGTAAACCTATCACTAACCCTAACCCTAACCCTAAACTTAACCCTAACCCTTACTCTTACTCTAACCCTAACCCTTAACCTAACCCTAACCTTAACCCTAACCCCTAAACCTAACCATAAACCTAACCCTAACCCTCACCCTTACCTTATCCTAATCCTAACCCTAACCCTAACACTTACCCGTACCCTAATCCCTACCCTAAACCTAACCCTAACCCTTACCCTAACCCTAACCCTAACCCTTACCCTTACCTAAACTTAAACCTAACCCTAACTCTAACCTTAACCCTAACCCTTACCCTTACCCTAACACTAACCCTAACCCTAACCCTAAACCTTACCCTTACCCTAAACATAACCCTAACACTTACCCTAAACATAACCCTAACCCTAACCCTAACAGTAACCCTTACGTTAACCCTAACCCTAACCCTAATCCTTACCCTTATCCAAACGCTAACCCTAACCCTAACCCTAACACATACATTACCCTAACCCTAACCCTAACCCTTACCGTAATCCTAAACCTAACCTAACCCTAACACTAACCCTAAGCCTAACCCTTGCCCTAACCCTAACCCAAACCCTTACCCTTACACTAACCCTAACCCTAACCTGAACCCCAACCCTAAACCTAACCCTAACCCTAACGCTAACCCTTAGCCTTACCCTTACCCTAACACTAAAACTAACCCAAACCCTAACCCTAACCCTAACCCTTACCCTAACCCTAACCCTAAACCTAACCCTGACCCTAACCCTAAAATTAACCCTAAACCTTACCCTAACACTAACCCTAAACCTAACCCTGACCTTAACCCTAACCATAACCCAACCCTAACTCTTACCCTTACCCTAACCCTAACCCTAAACCTAACCCGAACCCTAATCCTATCCCTAACCCTAACTCTTATCCGTACCCTATCCCTAACCCTGACCCTAACCATAACCCGTAACCCTAACCATAACCCTAATCCTAACCTAACCCTTACCCTAACCCTAACCCTATCTCTAATCCTTACCCTAACCCTAAACCTAACCATAACCCTTACCCTGACACTAACCCTAAGCCTAACCCTAACCCTAACGCTAAACCTAACACTTACCATAAACCAAACCCTAACCCTATCCCTTACACTAACCCTAAACCTAAACATAACCCTTACCCTAACCCTAACCCTACCCCTAACTCTAACCATAACCCCTAACCTTAACCCTAAACCTAACCCTAACCCTAAACTTAACCCAAACCCTAACCCTTACCCTAACCCTAAAGCTAACTCTAACCCTAAAACTAACCCTAACCCTAAACCTTACCGTAACCCTAACCCTAACATTTACCCTAACCCTAACCATAACCCTAACCATAATCTTCACCCTAACCCTAACCCTAACCCTTACTTTACCCTTACCTTAACCCTAAAAATAAACCTAACCCGAACCCTAACCCTAAACTTAACCTTAACATTAACACTAACCCTTGCCCTTACCCTAAACCTAACCCTAAACCTAACACTAACCCTAACACTAACCCTAATCCTAAACCTTACCCTTACCCTAAACCTAACCCTAAACACAACCCTATCCCTAACCCTAACCCATAAACCTAACCCTAACCCTAACCCTAACCCTTACCTTATACTAACCCTAACCCTAACACTTACCCTTACCCTAAACCCTACCCTAACCCTAACCCTAACCCTAACCCTTACCTAACCCTAAATCTCACCCTAACCCTAATCCTAACCCTAACCCTTACCCTTACCCTAGCCCTAACACTAACCCAAACCCTAAAACTTACCCTTACCATAAACCTAACCCTAACCCTTACCCTAAACCTAACCCTAACCCTAACCCTAACACTTACCTTAACCCTAACCCTAACCATTACCCTTACCCAAAAGCTAACCCTAACCCTAACCCTAACCCTAACACATACCTGTACCCTAACCCTAACCCTAACCCTTACCGTAACCCTAAACCTAACCCTAACCCTAACACTAACCCTAACCCTAACCCTAACCCTAAAACTAACACTAACCCTAACCCTAACACTAACCCTAACCCTAACCCTAACCCTTACCTTTACCCTCACCCTAACCCTAAACCTAACCATAATGCTAACCCTAACGCTAAACTTAACCCTAACCCTAACCCTAACCCTAACCCTTACCCTTAACTTACCCCTAACCCTAAACCTAACATTAACCCTACCCCTAACCCTAACACCTAACCCTAACCCTAAACTGAACCCTTACCCTTACCCTAAACATAACCCTAACCCTAACACTTACACTAAACCTAAACCAAACCCTAACCCTTACCCTTACCCTTACCCTAACCCTAACGCTAATCTTAACCCCAACCCTAAACCTAACACTAGCCCTCACCCTAACCCTAACCCTTACCCTAACCCTAACACTAACCCTTATGCTAACCCTAACCCTAACCCTAACTCTAACCCTAACCCTTAACCTAACCCTAACACTAACCCTAACACCTAACCCTAACCCCACACCCTAATCCTAACCCTAACCGCTAACCCTAACCCTAACCCTAAGCCTTACCCGTACCCTAACCCTAACCCCTAACCCTAATCCTAACCATAACCGCTAACCTAATCCTAACCCTAAGCCTTACCCGTACCCTAACCCTAACACTAACACTTACCCTTACAATAACCCCTACCCTAACACTAACCCTAAGCCTAATCCTTACTCTAACCCTAAGCCTAACCCTAACACTAACCCTTACCCGTACCCTAACCCTAATCCTAATCTTAACCGTAACGCTAACCCTAACCCTTACACTTACCCTAACCCTAAACCTAACCCTCACCCTAAACCTAAAACTTACACTTACCCTAATCCTAACCCTAAACCTTACACTAACCCTAACCCTAACCCTAACCCTTACCCTTACCCGAACGCTAACCCTAACCCTAAACATAACCATAACACATACCCTTAACCTAACCCTAACCCTAACCGTAACCCTAAACCTAACCCTAACCTTAACCCTAACCCTACCACTTACCCTAACCCTAACCCTAACCCTTACCCTTACCCAAACCCTAACCTTAACCATAAACTTAACCCTAACCCTAACCCTATCCCGAACCTTTACCCTAACCCTAACCCTAAATCTAACCCTAACCCTAACATTTACTCTTATCCTTACACTAACCCTAACCCTAAACCTAATCCTAAACCCATACCCTCACCCTAACCCTAAAATTAAACCCAACCCTAACCCTAAACCTAACCTCAAACCTAACCCTTATCCTTATCCTAACCCTAACCGGAAGCCTAAACCTAACCCTAACCCGAAACTTAACCATTACCCTTACCCTAACCCTAACCCTAAACCGAACCCTTTCCCTTACCCTTACCCTAACCCTAAACCTACCCCTAAACTTAATCCTAATCTTAACCCTAACCCTTACCCTACCCTAAACCTAACACTAAATCTAAACCTAACCCTAACACTAACCCTAATCCCTAACCCTAAGCCTAACCCTAAACCTTACCTAAACCTAATCCTAACCCTAACCCTAACCCTAATCCTTACCCTATCCCAAACCCTAACCCTTACTCTTTCCCTACCTAAACCTGACCCTAACCCTAAACCTAACACTAACCCTATCTCTAACCCTTACCTTAAACCTAACCATAATCCTAACCCTAACCCTTGCCCTTACCCTAATCCTAACCCTAACCCTAAACCTAACAATAACCTTAACCTTAAACCTTACCGTAATCCTAATCCTAACCCCTAACCTTAACCCTTAACCTAAACCTAACCCTATACTTAACCCTTAACATTACCCTTACCCTAACCCTAAACCTAACTCTAAACCTAACACTAACCATAAACCTTAAACCTTACCGTAACCCTAACCCTAACCCTTACCTTAAGCCTAACAATAACCCTAAACATAACCTTAACCCTAACCCTAACCCTAACCCTAACCCTACCCTAAACTTAACCCTAACCCTAATCCTAACCCTTGCCCTTACCCTAACCCTAACCCTAAACCTAACACTAACCCTAACACTAACCCTAACCCTAAACCTTACCCTTACCCTAAACCTAACCCTAAATCTAAACCAAATCCTAACCCTAACCTTAACCCTAACACTTACCCTAACCTAACCCTAACCATAACACCTAACACTAAAGCTAACCCTAACCCTAATCCTAACACTTACCCTTACCCTAAACCTAACCCTAACCGTAACCCTTAACCTAACCCTAACCCTAACACTAACCCTAACATTTACCCTAACACTAACCCTAACACTAACCCTAACCCTAACCTTACACTAAACCTACCCCTAAACCCAACCCTATCCCTAACCCTAACCCCTAAACCTAACCCTAACCCTTACCCTAACACTTACCTTATCCTAGCCCTAACACTAACCCTAACCCTAAAACTTACCCTTACCCTAAACCTAACCCTAACCCTTACAATAAACCTAACCCTAACCCTAACCCCAACACTTCCCTTAACCCTAACCCTAACCATTACCCTTACCCAAAAGCTAACCCTAACCCTAACCCTAACCCTAACACATAGGCTTACCCTAACCCTAACCCTAACACTTACCGTAACCCTAAACCTAACCCTAACCCTAACACTAACCCTAACCCTAACACTAACACTAACACTAACCCTAACCCTAACACTAACCCTAACCCTAACCCTAACCCTTACCCTTACCCTCACCCTAACCCTAAACCTAACCCTAAATCTAACCCTAACGCTAAACATAACCCTAACCCTAACCCTAACCCTAACCCTTACCCTTAACTTAGCCCTAACCCTAAACCTAATATTAACCCTAACCCTAACCCTAACACCTAAACCTAACCCTAATCTGAACCCTTACCCTTACCCTAACCCTAACCCTAACCCTAACCCTAACACTTACCCTAAACCTAAACCAAACCCTAACCCTTACCCTTACCCTAACCCTAACGCTAATCTTAACCCCAACCCTAAACCTAACCCTAGCCCTCACCCTAACCCTAACCCTTACCCTAACCCTAACACTAACCCTTATGCTAACAATAACCCTAACCCCAACTCTAACCCTAACCCTTAACCTAACCCTAACACTAACCCTAACACCTAACCCTAACCCTTACCCTAACCCTAACCCTAACCCTAACCCCTAACCCTAACCCTAACCCTAACCGCTAACCGTAATCCTAAGCCTTACCCGTACCTTAACCCTAACCCTAACCCTAACACTTACCCTTACAATAACCCCTACCCTAACACTAACTCAAAGCCTAATCCTTACTCTAACCCTAAACCTAACCCTAACACTAATCCTTACCCGTACCCTAACCCTAATCCTAATCCTAACCCTAACGCTAACCCTAACCCTTACCCTTACCCTAACCCTAAACCTAACCCTCACCCTAAACCTAAAACTTACACTTACCCTAAGCCTAACCCTAAACCTTACACTAAACCTAACCCTAACCCTAACCCTTACCCTTACCGAACGCTAACCCTAACCCTAACCCTAACCATAACACATACCCTTAACCTAACCCTAACCCTAACCCTAACCGTAACCCTAACCCTAACCCTAACCTTAACCCTAACCCTAACACTAACACTAACCCTAAACCTAACCCTTACCCTAACCCCAACCCTAACCCTTACCCTAACCCTAACCCTAATCCTAACCTTAACCCCAACATTAAACCTAACCCTAACCCTAACCCTTACGGTAACCCTGACCCTAATCCTGACCCTAAATCTTACCCTTACCCCAACCCTAACCCTAACCCTAAACATAACCCTAACCCTAACCTTATCCCTAATCCTTACCCTTACCCTAACCCTAACCCTAACCCTAAACCTAATCCTAATCCTAACATTAACTCTTATCCTTACCCTAACCCTAACGCTAAACCTAATCCTACCCCATACCCTCACCCTAACCCTAAACTTAAACCTAACCCTAACCCTAACCCTAACCTCAAACCTAACCCTTATCCTCACCCAAACCCTAAGCCTAAACCTAACCCTAACCCCAAACTTAACCATTACCCTTATCCTAACCCTAAACCTAAACCTAACCCTATCCCTTACCCTTACCCTAACCCTAAACCTACCCCTAACCTTAATCCTAATCTTAACCCTAACCCTTACCCTACCCTAAACCTAACACTAAATCTAAACCTAACCCTAACCCTAACCCTAACCCCTAACCCTAACCCTAACCCTAAACCTTACCTAACCCTAATCCTAACCCTAACCCTAACCCTAATCCTTACCCTAACCCAAACCCTAAACCTTACTCTTTCCCTACCTAAACCTGACCCTAACCCTAAACCTAACCCTAACCCTAACGCAAACCCTTACCCTAACCCTAACCCTAATCCTAACCCTAACCCTTGCCCTTACCCTAACCCTAACCCTAACCCTAACCCTAAACCTAACAATAACCTTAACCTTAAACCTTACCGTAACACTAACCCTAACCCGCAAACTTAAAGCTTAACCTAACCCTAATCGTAAACTTAACCCTTACCATTACCCTTACCCTAACCCTAAACCTTACTCTAACCCTAACACTAACCCTAACCTTAAACCTTACCGTAACCCTAACCCTAACCCTTACCTTAAGCCTAACGATAACCCTAAACATAACCTTACCCTTACCCTAACCCTAACCCTAAACCTAACCCTAACCCTACCCCTACCCTAACCTTAACCCTAAACCTAATCCTAACCCTTGCCCTTACCCTAACCCTAACCCTAACCCTAAAAATAACACTAGCCCTAACCCTAATCCTAACCCTTACCCTTACCCTAACCCTAACCCTAAATCTAACCCTAACCCTAAACCTAACCACTAACCCTAACCTTAACCCTAAGTCTTACCTAACACTAAACCTAAACCTAACCCTAAACCTAACCCTAGCCCTTACCCTTCCCATAACCCTAACCCTAATCCTAACCCTAAACCTTACCCTTACCCTAAACCTAACCCTAACCCTTACCCTAAACCTAACCCTAACCCTAACCCTAACCCTTACCTTAATCCTAACCCTAAACCTAACCCTTACCCTTACCCAAACGCTAACCCTAACCCTAACAATAACCCAACCCTAACTTTTACCCTTACCCTAACCCTAACCCTAAAACTAACCTGAACCCTAACCCTATCCCTACCCCTAATATTTAATCTTACCCTAATCCTAACCCTAAAGCTAACCCTAACCCTTACCCCTACCCTAACCGTAACCCTAACCCTAACCCTTACCCTACCCTAACCCTAACCCTAATCCTTACCCTTACCCTAACCCTAAACCTAAACTAACCCTAACCCTATACTTAACCCTAACCCTAACCCACACCGCAACCATAAACCTAACAATAATCCTAACCCTAACACTAACCCTAACCCAAACCCTAAACCTAAACCTAACCCTAACCCTAACCATTACCCTAACCCTGACCCTAACCTTATCCCTAACCCTAACCCAACCCTATCTCTTACCCTTACCCTAACCCTAACCCTAAAACTTACCCGAAACCTAACACTATCCCTAACCCTAACTCTTACCCTTACCCTAACCCTAACCCTAAACCTAACCTGAACCCTAACCCTATCCCTAACCCTAACATTTATCCTTACCCTAATCCTAACCCTAAACCTAACCCTAACCCTTACCCCTACCCTAACCGTAACCCTTACTCTAACCCTAACACTAACCTTAACCCTAACCTTAACCCTAACCCTAACCCGAACCTTTACCCTAACCCTAACCGTAACCCTAACCCTAACCCATACCCTAACCCTAACCCTAATCCTAACCCTAACGCTAACCCTAACCCTTACCCTTACCCTAACCCTAAACCTAACCCTCACCCTAAACCTAAAACTTACACTTACCCTAAGCCTAACCCAAAACCTTACACTAAACCTAACCCTAACCCTAATCCTTACCCTTACCCGAACGCTAACCCTATCCCTAACCCTAACCATAACACATACCCTTAACCTAAACCTAACCCTAACCGTAACCGTAACCCTAACCCTAACCCTAACACTAACACTAACCCTAAACCTAACCCTTACCCTAACCCCAACCCTAACCCTTACCGTAACCCTAACCCTAATCCTAACCTTAACCCCAACACTAAATCTAACCCTAACCCTAACCCTTACCGTAACCCTGACCCTAATCCTGACCCTAAATCTTACCCTTACCCCAACCCTAACCCTAACCCTAAACATAATCCTAACCCTAACCTTAAGCCTAATCCTTACCCTTACCCTAACCCTAACCCTAACCCTAAACCTAATCCTAATCCTAACATTAACACTTATCCTTACCCTAACCCTAACCCTAAACCTAATCCTACCCCATAACCTCACCCTAACCCTAAACTTAAACCTAACCCTAACCCTAACCCTAACCTCAACCCTAACTCTTATCATCACCCTAACCCTAACCCTAAGCCTAAACCTAACCCTAACCCCACACTTAACCATTACCCTTATCCTAACCCTAAACCTAAACCTAACCCTATCCCTTACCCTTACCCTAACCCTAAACCTACCCCTAACCTTAATCCTAATCTTAACCCTAACCCTTACACTACCCTAAACATAACACTAAATCTAAAACCTAACCCTAACCCTAACCCTAACCCCTAACCCTAACCCTAACCCTAAACCTTACCTAACCCTAATCCTAACCCTAAACCTAACCCTAATCCTTACCCTAACCCAAACCCTAAACCTTACTCTTTTCCTACCTAAACCTGAACCTAACCCTAAACCTAACCCTAACCCTAACGCTAACCCTTACCCTAACCCTAACCCTAATCCTAACCCTAACCCTTGCCCTTACCCTAACCCTAACCCTAACCCTAAACCTAACAATAACCTTAACCTTAAACCTTACAGTAACCCTAACCCTAACCCCCAAACTTAACCCTTAACCTAACCCTAACCCTAAACTTAAACCTAACCCTAACCCTAACCTCAACCCTAACTCTTATCCTCACCCTAACCCTAACCACTAACCCTAACCTTAACCCTAACCCTTACCTAACCCTAAACCTAAACCTAACCCTAAACCTAACCCTAGCCCTTACCCTTCCCCTAACTCTAACCCTAATCCTAACCCTAAACCTTACACTTACTTTAAACCTAACCCTAACCCTTACCCTAAACCTAACCCTAACCCTAAACCTAACCCTTACCTTAATCCTAACCCTAACCCTAAACCTTACCCTAAACCTAACACTAACCCTTACCCTAAACCTAACCCTAACCCTAACCCAACCCTAACTTTTACCCTTACCCTAACCTTAACCCTAAACCTAACCGGAACCCTAACCCTATCCCTACCACTAATATTTATCCTTACCCTAATCCTAACCCTAAAGCTAACCCTAACCCTTACCCCTACCCTAACCGTAACCCTAACCCTAACCCTAACCCTAAACCTTACCCTAACCCTAAACCTAACCCTAATCCTTACCCTTACCTAACCCTAACCCTAAACTAACCCTAACCCTAAACTTAAACCTAACCCTAACCCTAACTCAAACCGTAACCCTAAACCTAACAATAATCCTTACCCTAACCCTAACCCTAACCCAAACCCTAAACCTAAACTTAACCCTAACCCTAACCCTTACCCTAACCCTGACCCTAACCTTATCCCTAACCCTAACCCAACCCTAACACTTACCCTTACCCCAACCCTAACCCTAAAACTTACCCGAAACCTAACCCTATCCCTAACCCTAACTCTTACCCTTACCCTAACCCTAACCCTAAACCTAACATGAACCCTAACCCTATCCCTAACCCTAACATTTATCCTTACCCTAATCCTAACCCTAAACCTAACCCTAACCCTTACCCCTACATTAACCGTAATCCTTACCCTAACCCTAACACTAACCTTAACCCTAACCTTAACCCTAACCCGAACCCGAACCTTTACCCTTACCCTAACACTAATCCTAAACCTAAACCTAACCCTAACCCTAACCGTAACCCTAACTCTTACCCTAACCCTAACCCTAATCCTAACCCAAAACCTTACCCTTACCCTAAACCTAACCCTAAAACTAAACCAAACCCTAACCCTAACCTTAACCCTAACACTAAAACTACCCTAACCCTAATCGTAACACCTAACACTAAAGCTAACCCTAACCTTAATCCTAACACTAACCCTTACCCTAAACCTAACCCTAACACTAACCCTTAACCTAACCCTAACCCTAACCCTAACCCTAACACTTACCCTAACCCTACCCTAACCCTAAACCTTACCCTAAACCTAACCCTAAACCCAACCCTATCCCTAACACCAACCCCTAAACCTAACCCTAACCCTAACCCTAACCCTTACCTTATCCTAACCCTAACCCTAACACTTACCCTTATGCTAAACCCTACCCTAACCCTAACCCTAACCCTAACCCTTACCCTTACCTAACCCTAACCCTAACCCTAACCCTTACCCTTACCCTAGCCCTAACACTAACCCTAACCCTAAAACCTACCCTTACCCTAAACCTAACCCTAACCTTACCCTAAACCTAACCCTAACCCTAACCCTAACCCTTACCTTAACCCTAACGCTAACCATTACCTTTACCCAAAAGCTAACCCTAACCCTAACCCTAACACCTACTCTTACCCTAACCCTAACCCTAACCCTTACCCTTACCCTCACCCTAACCCTAAACCTAACCCTAACCCTAACCCTAAACTTAACCCTAAACCTAACCCTAACCCAAACCCTTACCGTTAACTTAGCCCTAACCCTAAACCTAACATTAACCCTAACCCTAACCATAACACCTAACCCTAACCCTAAACTGAACCCTTAACCTTACCCTAACCCTAACCCTAACCCTAACTCTAACACTTACCCTAAACCTAATCCAAAACCTAACCCTTAAACTTACCCTAACCCTAACGTTAACCTTAACCCCAACCCTAAACCTAACCCTAGCCCTCACCATAACCCTAACCCTTATGCTAACCCTAACCCTAACCCTAACACTAACCCTTATGTTAATCCTAACCCTAACCTTAACTCTAACCCTAACCCTTAACCTAACCCTAACACTAACCCTAACACCTAACCCTAACCCTTACCCTAACCCTAACTCTAACCCTAACCCCTTACCCTAACCCTAACCCTAACCGCTAACCCTAACCCTAACCCTAAGCCTTACCCGTACCCTAACCCTAACCCTAACACTTACCCTTACCATAACCCCAACCCTAACCCTAACCCTAAGCCTAATCCTTACTCTAACTATAAGCCTAACCCTAACACTAACCCTTACCCCCACCCTAACCCTAAACCTAATCCTAAACCTAACGCTAATTCTAACCCTTACCCTTACCCTAACCCTAATCTAACCCTCACCCTAAACCTAAAACTTACACTTACCCTAAGCCTAACCCTAACCATTACACTAAACCTAACCCTAACCCTAACCCTTACCCTTACCCTAATTCTAACCCTAACCCTAACACATACCCTAACACATACCCTTAACCTAAACCTAACCCTAACCCTAACCGTAACCCTAAACCTAACCCTAACCTTAACCCTAACCCTAACACTTACCCTAACCCTAACCCTAACCCTTACCCTAACCCAAACCCTAACCTTAACCATAAACTTAACCCTAACCCTAACCCTAACCCGAACCTTTACCCTTACCCTAACACTAACCCTAAACCAAATCCTAATCCTAACCCTAACCCTTACCTTAACCCTAACCCTAATCCTAACCCTAACCCTTACCCTAACCCTAAACCTAAACCTAAACCTAACCCTAATCCTAACCCTAACAATAACCCTAAACCTAACCCTAACCCTAACCTTAACCCTTACACTTACCCTAACTCTAACCCTAACCCTAACCCTTACCCTAACCCTAACCCTCACCCTAACACTAACACTAACCCTAACCCTTACCCTAACCCCAACCATAACCCTTACCCTAACCTAACCCTAACCTTAACCCCAAAACTAAACCTAACCCTAACCCTAACCCTTACCCTAACACTAACCCTAATCCTGACCCTAAATCTTACCCTTACCCCAACCCTAACCCTAACCCTAAACCGAATCCTAACCATAACATTAACCCTAATCCTTACCCTTACCCTAACCCTAACCCTAACCCTAAACCTAAACCTAACCCTAACATTAACTCTTATCCTTACCCTAACCCTAACCCTAAACCTAATCCTACCCCTTAACCTCACCCTAACCCTAAACTAAAACCTAACCCTAACCCTAACCTCAATCCTAACCCTTATCCTTACCCTAACCCTAACCCTAACCCTAAACCTAACCCTAACCCAAACTTAACCGTTACCCTTACCCTAACCCTAACCCTAAACCTAACCCTATCCCTTACAGTTACCCTAACCCTAAACCTACCCATAACTTTAATCCTAATCTTAACCCTAACCCTTACCCTACCCTAAACCTAACCCTAATTTAAACCTAACCCTAACCCTAACCCTAACCCTAAACTTTCCCTAGCCCTAATCCTAACCCTAACCCTAACCCTAATCCTTACCCTAACCCAAACCCTAACCCTTACTCTTTCCATACCTAAACCTGACGCTAACCCTAAACCTAACCCTAACCCTAACGCTAACCTTTAACCTAAACTTAACCCTAATCCTAACCCTAACCCTTGCCCTTACCCTAACCCTAACCCTAACCCTTACCTTAAGCCCAATCATAACCCTAAACATAATCTTAACCCTAACCCTAACCCTACCCCTAACCTTACCCTTACCCTAACCCTAACCCTAAACCTAACCCTAACCCTAACCCTACAATAACCTTAACCCTAACCCTAATCCTAACCATTGCCCTTACGCTAACCCTAACCCTAAACCTAATACTAATCCTAACCCTAACCCTAAACCTAACCCTTACCCTTACCCTAACCCTAACCCTAAACCTAACTCTAACCCCTAACCCTAACCTTAACCCTAACCCTTACCTAAACCTAAACCTAAACCTAACCCTAACCCTAACCCTAACCCTAACAGTAATCCTTACCCTAAGACTAACCCTAACCCTAATACTAACCCTAACCCTAACCCTAATCCTTACACAAACCCAAACCCTAACCCTTACTCTTTCCCTACCTAACCCTAACCCTAACCCTAAACCTAACCCTAACCCTAACCCTGCCCTAAGCTTAACCCTAACCCTAATCCTAACCCTTGCCCTTACCCTAAACCTAACCCTAATCCTAACACTAACCCTAACCCTTACCTAACCCTAACCCTAAACCTAACCCTAACCCTAACCCCTAACCCCTAACCCTATCCCTAACCCTTACCTAACCCTAAACCTAAATCTAACCCTAAACCTAACCCTAACCCTAAACCTAACCCTAACTCTTACTCTAACCCTAACCCTAATCCTACCCCTAACCCTTACCCCTACCCTAAACCTAACCCTAAAACTAAACCAAACCCTAACCCTAACCTTAACCCTAACACTTACCCTTACCCTAACCCTAACCGTAACAACTAACACTAAACCTAACCCTAACCCTAATCCTAACACTTACCCTTACCCTAAACCTAACCCTAACCCTAACACTAACGCTAACACTTACCCTAACCTTAACCCTAACCCTAACCCTTATCCTAACCCCAAACCTAACCCTAACCCTCACCCTAACACATACCCTTACCCTAACCCTAACCCTAACCCTAACCGTAACCCTAAATCTAACCCTAAACCTAACCCTAAACCCTAACCCTAAACCTAACCATAACCCTAAGCCTTACCCTTAACCTAAACCTAACCCTTACCCTAACCCTAACCCTAACCCTAACCTTAACCCTAAAACTTACCCGAAGCCAAACCCTAAACTTAACCCTTACACTAACCCTAACCCTAACCCTAACCCTTACCCTAACCTAAACCCTAACCCTAACCATAAACTTAACCCTAACCCTAACAGTAAACCGAACCTTTACCCTTACCCTAAAACTAACCCTAAAACAAATCCTAACCCTAACCCTAACCCTTACCTTAACCCTAACCCTAATGCTAACCCTAACCCTTACCCTTACCCTAACCCTAAACCTAAACCTAGCCCTAATCCTAACCTTAACCCTAACCCTTACCGTTACCCTATCCCTAACCCTAACAATAACCCTAAACCTAACCCTAACCCTAACCTTAACCCTTACACTTACCCTAACCCTAACCCTAACCCTAACCCTTACCCTAACCCTAACCCTCACCCTAACACTAACACTAACCCTAACCCTTACATTAACCCCAACCCTAACCCTTACCCTAACCCTTACCCTAACCCTAACCTTAACCCCAACACTAAACCTAACCCTAACCCTAACCCTTATCCTAACACTAACCCTAATCCTGATACTAAATCTTACCCTTACCCCAACCCTAACCCTAACCCTAAACGGAACCCTAACCCTAATCTTAACCCTAATCCTTACCCTTACCCTAACCCTAACCCTAACCCTAACCCTAAACCTAACCCTAACCCTAACATTAACTCTTATCCTTACCCTAACCCTAACCCTAAACCTAATCCTACCCCTTAACCTCACAATAACCCTAAACTTAAACCTAACCCTAACCCTAACCTCAATCCTAACCCTTATCCTTACCCTATCCCTAACCCTAATCCTAAACCTAACCCTAACCCAAACTTAACCATTACCCTTACCCTAACCCTAACCCTAAACCTAACCCTATCCCTTACCCTTACCCTAACCCTAAACCTACCCCTAACCTTAATCCTAATCTTAACCCTAACCCTTACCCTACCCTAAACCTAATCCTAAATCTAAACCAAAGCCTATCCCTAACCCTAACCCCTAACCCTAACCCTAAACCTTACCTAACCCTAATCCTAACCCTAACCCAAACCCTAACCCTTACTCTTTCCATACCTAAACCTGACGCTAACCCTAAACCTAACCCTAACCCTAACGCTAACCCTTACCCTAAACTTAACCCTAATCCTAAACCTAACCCTTGCCCGTACCCTAACCCTAACCCTAACCCTTACCTTAAGCCCAACCATACCCCTAAACATGACCTTAACCCTAACCATAACCCTAACCCTAAACTTACCCTTACCCTAACCCTAACCCTAAACCTAACCCTAACCCTAACCCTACCCTAACCTTAACCCTAACCCTAATCCTAACCATTGCCCTTACGCTAACCCTAACCCTAAACCTAACACTAACCCTAACCCTAACCCTAAACCTAACCCTTACCCTTACCCTAACCCTAACCCTAAACCTAACCCTAACCCTAACCCTAACCCCTAACTCTAACCTTAACCCTAACCCTTACCTAACCCTAAACCTAAACCTAACCCTAAACCTTACCCTTACCCTTCCCCTAAACCTAACTCTAACCCTAACCCTAACCCTTACCTTAATCCTAAAACTTACCCTAACTTTTACCCTTACACTAACCCTAACCCTAAAACTAACCTGAACTATAACCCTATCCCTAATCCTAACATTTATCCTTACCCTAATCCTAACCCTAAACCTAACTCTAACCCTTACCCGTACCCTAACCGTTACCCTAACCCTAACCGTAACCCTTACCCTAACCCTAACCCTAACCCTAATCCTTACCCTTCCCAAACCCTAACCCTAAACTAACCCTAACCCTAAACTTAACCCTAGCCCTAACCCTAACAAGAACCCTAAACGTAAACCTAAACCTAACCCTAATCCTAACCCTAAACCTAACCCAAACCCTAAACCTAAACCTAACCCTAACCCTAACCCTAACCCTTACCCTAACCCTAACCCTAACCTTATCCCTAACCCTAACCCAACCCTAACTCTTACCCTTACCCGAATCCTAACCCTAAAACATACCCGAAACCTAACCCTATCCCTAACCCTAACTCTTACCCTTACCCTAACCCTAACCCTAAATCTAACCTGAAACCTAAACCTATCCCTAACCCTAACATTTATCCTTACCCTAATCCTAACCCTAACCCTAACCCTAACCCCTAACCCTAACCCTAAACCTTACCTAACCCTAATCCCAACCCTAACCCTAACCCTAATCCTTACACTAACCCAAACCCTAACCCTTACTCTTTCCCTACCTAAACCTGACCCTAACCCTAAACCTAACACTAACCCTAACGCAACCCTAACCCTAACACTAACCCTAATCCTAACCCTACCTCTTGCCCTTACCCTAAGCCTAACCCTAACCCTAAACCTAACACTAACCCTAAACTTAAACCTTACTGTAACCATAACCGTAACCCCTAACCTTAACCCTTAACCTAACCCTAAACCTAAACTTAACTCTTACCATTACCCTTACACTAACCCAAAACCTAACACTAACCCTAACCGTAAACCTTAACGTAACCCTAACCTTAACCCTTACCTTAACCCTAACCATAACCTAAGCATAACCTTAACCCAAACCCTAACCCTAACCCGAACCTTACCCTTACCCTAACCCTAAACCTAACCCTAACCTTAACCGTACCCTAACCTTAACCCTAACCTTAAACCTTGCCCTTACCCTAACCCTAACCCTAAACCTAACACTAACCCTAACCCTAACCTTACCCTTACCCTAACCCTAACCCTAAACCTAACCCTAACCTTAACCCTACCCTAAACTTAACCCTAACCCTAATCCTAACCCTTGCCCTTACCCTAACCCTCACCCTAAACCTAACACTAAAACTAACCCAAACCCTTACCCTAACCCTAACCCTAAACCTAACCCTAACCCTAACCCCTAACCCTAACCCTAACCCTAATCCTTACCTAACCCTAAACCTAAATCTAACCCTAAACCTAACCCTAACCCTAACCCTAACCCTAACTCTTACCCTAACCCTAACCCTAATCCTAACCCTAACCCTTACCCCTACCCTAAACCTAACCCTAAAACTAAACCAAACCCTAACCCTAACCTTAACCTTAACACTTACCCTTACCCTAACCCTAACCGTAACAACTAACACTAAACCTAACCCTAACCCTAATCCTAACACTTACACTTACCCTAAACCTAACCCTAACCTTAACACTAACGCTAACACTTACCCTAACCCTAACCCTAACCCTTATCCTAAGCCCAAACCTAACCCTAACCCTCATCCTAACACATACCCTTACCCTAAACCTAACCCTAACCCTAACCATAACCCTAAATCTAACCCTAAACCTAACACTAAACCCTAACCCTAACGCTAACCTTAACCCCAAAGCTAACACTAACCCTTGCCCTTATCCTAACACTAACCCAAAATTAACACTAACCGTAACCCTAATCCTAACCCTAACCCTAACCCTTACCCTTACCCTAAACCTAACCCTAAACCTAACCCTATCCCTAAACCTAACCCCTAAACCTAACCATAACCCTGACCCTAACCCTAACCCTTACCTTATCCTAACCCTAACCCTAACCCTAACACTTCCCCTTACCCTTAACCCTACCCTAACCCTACCCCTAACCCTTACCCTAACCCTAACGCTAACCCTAACCCTAACACTTACCTTATCCCTAACCCTAACCCTTACCCTTACCCAAACGCTAACCTTAAACCTAACCCTAACCCCAACCCTAACACCTACTCTTACCCTACCCCTAACCCTAACTCTTACCGTAACCCTAAACATAACCCTAACACTAACTCTAACCCTAACCCTAACTCTTACACTAACCCTAACTCTGACCCTAACCCTTGCCCTTACCCTAACCCTAACCCTAACCTTAACCCTAACCCTAACCCAACCCTAAATCTCACCCTTCCCCTAACCCTAACCCTAAACCTAACAAGAACCAAATCCTATCCCTAACCCTAACTCTTATCCTTCGCCTAACCCTAACCTTAAACATAACCCTAACCCTAACCCCTAACCCTAACCAAAACCCTAACCCTAATCTTAACCCTTACCCTACCCCTAACCCTAACACTAATCCTTACCCTAACACTAACCCTAAACCTTACACTTTCCCTAACCCTAACCCTAACCCTAACCTAACCCTAACCCTAACCCTAACACTAACCCTAGCCTAACCCTAACGCTAACACTTACCCTTACCCTAACCCTAACCCTAACCCTTATCCTAACCCTAACCCTAACTCTAAACCTAACACATACCCTTACCCTAACCTTAACCCTAACCCTAACCCTTAACCTAACCCTAACCTTAACCCCAACACTAAACCTAACCCTAACCCTAACCCTTACGCTAACCCTAACCCTAATCCTGACCCTAAACCTTACCCTTACCCTAACCCTAACCCTAACCCTAATCCTTACCCTAACCCTGACCCTAACCCTAACCCTTACCCTTTCCCTACCCAGAACCCTAACCCTAAACCTAACCCTTACACTTACCCTCACCCTAAGCCAAAACCTAACCTTAACCCTAACCCTAACCCTAACCTTACCCCTAACCCTAACCCTAACCCTAACCCTTACCCTTACCCTAACCCTAACGCTAACCCTTACACTTACCCTAACCCTAAACCTAAATCTAACCCTAACCCTAACCCTAACCCTAAAACTAACCCTTACCCTAACCCAAACCCTAACCTTAAACATAACCTTAACCCTAACCCTAACCCTAATCCGAAACTTTACCCTTACCCTAACACTAACCCTAAACCTAACCCTAACTCTAACCCTAACCATTACCCTAACCCTAACCCTAACCCTAACCTTACCCCTAACCCTAACCCTAACCCTAACCCTTA
>JANJXV010000264.1:975000-987500 GCA_024803745.1 Megascapheus bottae
AACCCTAACCCTAACCTTAACCCTAACCCTTACCCTATCCCTAACCCTAACCCTATCACTAAACCTAACACTAACCCTAACCCTAACCCTAACTCTTACCCTTAACCTAACCCTAACCCTAACCCTAACCCTTACCCTAACCCTAACCCTAACCCTAAGCCTAACACTAACCCTAACACTTACCCTAACCCTAACCCTAACCCTAACCCTAACGCTACCCTAAACCTAACCCTAACCCTAACCCTAACCCTTATCCTAACTCTAACCCTAACCCTAACCCTAACACATACTCTTACCCAACCCCTAACCCTAACTCTTACCGTAACCCTAAACCTAACCCTAACCCTAACACTAACCCTAACCCTAACCCTTACACTAAACCTAACTCTAACCCTAAACCTTGCCCTTACCCTAACCCTAACCTTAACCCTAACCCTAACCCAACCCTAACTCTCACCCTTCCCCTAACCCTAACCCTAAACCTAACAATAACCCTAATCCTATCCCTAACCCTAACTCTTATCCTTAGCCTAACCCTAACGTTAAACCTACCCCTAACCATAACCCCTAACCATAACCCCTAACCCTAACCGTAACCCTAACCCTAACCCTTACCCTACCCCTAACCCTAACACTAATCCTTACCCTAACACTAACTCTAAACCTTACCCTTTCCCTAACCCGAACCCTAACCCTAACCTAACCCTAACCCTAACCCTAACCCTAACCCTAACACTAACCCTAGCCTAACCCTAACGCTAACACTTACCCTTACCCTGACCCTAACCCTAACCCTAACCCTTAACCTAACCCTAACCCTAACTCTAACCCTAACACATACCCTTACTCTAACCATAACTCTAACCCTAACCGTAACCATAAACCTAACAGTAAACCAACCCTATCCCTCACCGTCACCCTTATCCTAACCCTAACCTTAACCCCAACTGTAAAACTAACCCTAACCCTAACCCTTACGCTAAACCTAACCCTAATCCTGACCCTAAACCATACCTTTACCCTAACCCTAACCCTAACCCTAACCCTAATCCTTACCCTAACCCTGACCCTAACCCTAACCCTTACCCTTTCCCTACCCAGAACCCTAACCCTAAACTTAACCCTTACCCTTACCCTCACCCTAAGCCTAAAACTAATCTTAACCCTAACCCTAACCCTAACCTTACCCCTAACCCTAACCCTAACCCTAACCCTTACCCTTACCCTAACCCTAACCCTAACCCTAACCCTTATCCTAACCCTAACCCTAACCCTAACCATAACACACACCCTTACCCTAACCCTAACCCTAACCCTTACCCTAACCCTAACCTCAACCCCAACACTAAACCTAACCCTAACCCTAACCCTTACGCTAAACCTAACCCTAATCCTGACCCTAAACCTTACCCTTACCCTAACCCTAACCCTAACCCTAATCCTTACCCTAACCCTGATCCTAACACTAACCCTTACCCTTTCCCAACCCAGAACCCTAACCCTAAACCTAACCTTTACCCTTACCCTCAACCTAAGCCTAAACCTAACCTTAACCCTAACCCTAACCCTAACCTTACCCCTAACCCTAACCCTAACCCTAACCCTTACCCTTACCCTAGCCCTAACCCTAAACCTAACCCTAAACCTAAACCTAATCCTAACACCTAACCTTATCCCGAACCCCTACCCTTTCCCTAACCATAACCCTAACCCTAACACTTACCCAAAACCTAATCCTAACCCTAACCCTTAACCTAACCCTAACCCTAACGCTAAACTTAACCCCAACCCTAAACCTAAACCTATCCCTAACCCTAACCCTAACCCTTACCCTAACCCTAACCCTAACCCTAACACTAACACTAACACTTACCCTTAACCTAACTCTAACCCTAACCCTAACAATAACCCTTTTCCTAACCCTAACCCTAACCCTAACTCTAACCGTAACCCTTAACCTAACCCTAACACTAAACCTAACCTCTAACCCTTACTCTAACCCTAACCCTAACCGTAACCCCTAACCCTAACCCTAACCCTAACCCTAACCGCTAACCCTAACCCTAACCCTAACCCTAACCCCTACCCTAACCCTAACCCTAATCCTAATCCTTACTCTAACCCTAACCCTAACCCTAACATTAACCCTTACCCGTACCCTAACCCTAAACCTAACCCTAACCCTAACCCTTACCCATACCCTGACCCTAAACCTAACCCTAACCCTAACCCTTACCCTTACCCTAACCCTAATTCTAACCCTAAACCTAAACCTAAAACTTACACTTACCATAAACATAACCTAACCCTTACACTAAACTTAACCCTAACCTTAACCCTTACCCTTACCTTAAACCTAAACGTAACCGTTACCCTTACCCTAACGCTAACCCTAACCCTAACCCTAACACATACCCTTAACCTAAAACTAACCCTAACACTAACCGTAACCCTAAACCTAACCCTAACTTTAACCCTAACCCTAACACTTACCCTAACCCTAACCTTAACCCTAACCCTAAACATAACCCTAACACTAACACTTACCCTTAACCTAACCCTAACCCTAACCGGAACACTAACCCTTATCCTAACCCTAACCCTAACCCTAAGTCTAACCCTAACCCTTAACCTAACCCTAACACTAACCCTAAACGTAACCCTAACCCTAAACCTAACCCTAACCCCTCACCCTATACGTAACCCTAACCCTAACACTAACCCTTACTCTAACCCTAACCCTAACCCTAACACTAATACTTACCCTAACCCTAGCCCTAACCCTAAACCTAACCCTAACCCTAAACCTAACCCTTACCCTAACCCAAACCCTAACCTTAAACATAACCTTATCCCTAACCCTAACCCTAACCCGAACCTTTACCCTTACCCTAACACTAACCCTAAACCTAACCCTAACTCTAACCCTAACCATTACCCTAACCCTAACCCTAACCCTAAACCTAACCCTAAACCTAACCCTAACCTTAACCCTTACCCTAACCCTTACTCTAACCTCTAACTCTACCCCTAAACCAAACCCTAATCATTACCCTTATCCTAAACTTAACCCTAACACTAACACTTACCCTTACCCTAAACCCTACCCTAACCATAACCCTAACCTTTACCCTTAACCTAACCCTAACCATAACCCTAACCTTAACACAAATCCTAACTCTTGCCCTTACCCTAACCCTAACCCTAACCCTAACCCATACCCTTACTCTAACCCTAACCCTAACACTTACCCTTACCCGAGCCCTAACCCCTAACCTTAACCCTAACCCTAACCCTTACCATCATACTTACTCTAACCCTAACCCTAACCCTTAACTTACCCTAAACATAACCCTAACCCTAACCCTTACCCTAAACCTAACCCTAACCCTAAGCCTAACACTAACCCTAACACTTACCCTAACCCTAACCCCAACCCTAACGCTACCCTAAACCTAACCCTAACCCTAACCCTTTTCCTAACTCTAACCTTAACTCTAACCCTAACACATACTCTTACCCAACCCCTAACACTAACTCTTACCGTAACCGTAAACCTAACCCTAACCCTAACACTAACCCTAACCCTAACCCTTACACTAAACCTAACTCTAACCCTAAACCTTGCCCTTACCCTAACCCTAACCTTAACCCTAACTCTAACCCAACCCTAACTCTCACCCTTCTCCTAACCCTAACCTTAAACCTAACCCTAACCATAACCCCTAACCCTAACCGTAACCCTAACCCTAACCCTAACCCTATCCCTTACCCTACCCCTAACCCTAACACTAATCCTTACCCTAATATTAACCCTAAACCTTACCCTTTCCCTAACCCGAACCCTAACCCTAACCTAACCCTAACCCTAACCCTAACCCTAACCCTAACACTAACCCTAGCCTAACCCTAACGCTAACACTTACCCTTACCCTGACCCTAACCCTAACCCTAACCCTAGCCCTTAACCTAACCCTAACCCTAACTCTAACCCTAACACATACCCTTACTCTAACCCTAACTCTAACCCTAACCGTAACCCTAAACCTAACAGTAAACCAACCCTATCCTTAACCGTCACACTTATCCTAACCCTAATCTTAACCCCAACACTAAACCTAACCCTAACTCTAAACCTTACGCTAAACCTAAACCTAATCCTGACCCTAAACCCTACCCTTACCCTAACCCTACCCTAACCCTAACCCTAATCCTTACCCTAACCCTGACCCTAACCCTAACCCTTACCCTTTCCCTACCCAGAACCCTAACCCTAAACTTAACCCTTACCCTTACCCTCACCATAAGCCTAAACCTAAACTTAACCCTAACGCTAACCCTAACCTTACCCCTAACCCTAACCCTAACCCTAACCCTTACCCTTACCCTAGCCCTAACCCTAAACCTAACCCTAACCCTAACCCTAATCCTAACATCTAACCGTATATCTAGCCCGAACCCCTAAACTTACCCTAACCCTAACCCTAACCCTAACCCTTACACTTACCCTAAACCTAACCCTAACCCTAACCCTTACCCTCACCCTAACCCTAACGCTAACCTTAACCCCAACCCTAAACCTAACCCTAGCCCTAACCCTAACCCTAAACCTTACCCTAACCCTAACCCTAACCCTAACACTAACATTTACCCTTAACCTAACCCTAACCCTAACACTAACCCTTATCCTAACCCTAACCCTAACCCGAACTCTAACCCCAACCCTAAACCTAAACCTAACCCTAACCCTAACTCTAACCCTTACCCTAACCCTAACCCTAACATTAACCCTAACACTAACACTTACCCTTAACCTAACTCTAACCCTAACCCTAACAATAACCCTTTTCCTAACCCTAACCCTAACCCTAACTCTAACCCTAACCCTTAACCTAACACTTACACTAACCCTAACCCCTAACCCTTACTCGAACCCTAACCCTAACCGCTAACCCTAACCCTAACCCTAACCCTAACCGCTAACCCTAACCCTAACCCTAACACTAACCCCTACCCTAACCCTAACCCTAATCCTAATCCTTACTCTAACCCTAACCCTAACCCTAACATTAACCCTTACCCGTACCCTAACCCTAAACCTAACCCTAACCCTAACCCTTACCCTTACCCTAACCCTAACCCTAACCCTAACCCTAACCCTAATCCTTACCCTAACCCTTACCCTAACCCTAACCCTTACCCTTTCCCTACCCAGAACCCTAACCCTAAACCTAACACTTACCCTTACCCTCACCCTAAGGCTAAACCTAAACTTAACCCTAACCCTAACCCTAACCTTACCCCTAACCCTAACCCTAACCCTAACCCTTACCCTTACCCTAGCCCTAACCCTAAACCTAACCCTAAACCTAACACTAATCCTAACACCTAACCCTATCCCTAACCTGAACCCCTACCCTTTCCCTAACCCTAACCCTAACCCTAAAACTTACCCAAAACCTAATCCTAACCCTAACCCTTAACCTCACCCTAACCCTAACGCTAACCTTAACCCCAACCCTAAACATAAACCTAGCCTTAACCCTAACTCTAACCCTTACCCTAACCCTAACCCTCACACTAACCCTAACACTAACACTTACCCTTAACCTAACTCTAACCCTAACCCTAACAATAACCCTTTTCCTAACCCTAACCCTAACCCTATCTCTAACGCTAACCTTTAACCTAACCCTTACACTAACCCTAACCCCTAAAACTTACTCTAAACCTAACCCTAACCATAACCCCTAACCCTAACCCTAACCCTAACCGCTAACCCTAACCATAACCCTAACCCTAAAACTAACCCCTACGCTAACCCTAACCCTAATCCTAATCCTTACTCTAACCCTAACCCTAACCCTAACATTAACCCTTACCCGTACCCTAACCCTAAACCTAACCCTAACCCTAACCCTTACCCTTACCCTAACCCTAATTCTAACCCTAAACCTAAACCTAAAACTTACAGTTACCCTAAACATAAGCAAACCCTTACACGAAATCTAACCCTAACCCTAAACCTTACCCTTACCTTAAACCTAACCCTAACCGTTAACCTTACCCTAACGCTAACCCTAACCCTAACCCTAACACATATCCTTAACCTAAACCTAACCGTAACCCTAACCGTAACCCTAAACCTAACCCTAACCTTAACCCTAACCCTAAAACTTACCCTAACCCTAACATTAACCGTAACCCTTACCCTATCCCTAAGCCTAACCCTAACACTAAACCTAACACTAACCCTAACCCTAACGCTTACCCTTACCCTAACCCTTACCCTAACCCTTACCCTAACCCTAACCCTAACATTAACCCTAACACTTACCCTAACCCTAACCCTAATCCTAACCCTAACGCTACCCTAAACCTAAACCTAACCCTAACCCTAAACCTTATCCTAACCCTAACCCTAACCCTAACCCTAACGCTAACACATACCCTTACCCTAACCCTAACCCTAACCCTAACCCTAACCGTAACCCTAAACCTAACCCTATACCTAACCCTAACCCTAATCCTAAATCTAACACTAAACGTAACCCTAAACCTAACCCTAACCCTAACCCAAACCCAAAACCTAAAGCTAAACCTAACCCTAACCCTAATTCTTACCCTAACCCTAACCCTAACCTTAACCCTAACCCTAACCCAACCCTATTTCTTACACTTACCCTAACCCTAACCCTAAACCTTACCCGAAACCTAACCCTATCCCTAAACCTAACTCTTATACTTACCCTAACCCTAACCCTAAACCTAACCCTAACCCTAATGCTAACCCTAACCTTAACCCTAAACCTTACCCTTACCCTAACCCTAACCCTAACACTTACCCTTGCCCTAACCCCTACCCTAACCCTAACCCTAACCCTAATCCTTACTCTAACCCTAACCCTAACACTAACACTAACCCTTACCCGTACCCTAATCCTAAACCTAACCCTAAACTTAACCATAACCCGTACACTTACACTAAACCTAATCCTAAACCTAACCCTAAGCCTAAAACTTACACTTACCCTAAACCTAACCCTAACCATTACACTAAACATAACCCTAACCCTAAACCTTACCCTTACCTTATCCCTAACCCTAACCCTTACCCTTACCCTTACCCTAACGCTAACCCTAACCCTAACCCTAACCCTAACCCTAACCCTAACCCAACCCTAACTCTTACCCTTACCCTATCCCTAACCCTAAACCTTACCCGAAACCTAACCCTATTCCTAACCTTAACTCTTATCCTTACCCTAACCCTAACCCTAAACCTGACCCTAACCCTAACCTCTAACCCTATACGTAACCCTAACCCTAACCCTAACCCTTACCATAACCCTAACCCTAACCCTAATCCTTCCCCTAACCCTGGCCCTAACCCTAACCCTTAACCTAACCCTAACCCTAACCCTAAACCTTACCCTTACCCTAACCCTAAACCTAACTCTAACCCTAACCCTAACCCTAACCCTAAACCTTACCCTAACCTTAATCCTATCCCTTACCCTAACCCTAACCCTAACCTTAACCATAACCTTAACCCTAACCCTAACCCTAAACCTAACCCTAAACATAAACTTCACCCTAACACTAACCGTAATCCTAAAACCTAACCCTATCCCTAACCCGAACCACTACCCTTCCCCTAACCCTAACCCTAACCCTAACCCTAACACTTACCCTAATCCTAATCCTAACCCTAACCCTTACCCTCACCCTAACCCAAACGCTAACCTTAACCCCAACCCTAAACCTAAACCTAGCCCTAAACCTAACTCTCACCCTTACCGTAACCCTAACCCTAACCTTAACCCTAACACTAAACCTAACCCTAACACTAACACTTACCCTTAACCTAACCCTAACCCTGACCCGAACACTAACCCTTTTCCTAACCCTAACCCTAACCCCTAACCCTATACGTAACCCTAATCCTAACCCTAACCCTTACTCTAACCCTAACCCTAACCCTAATCCTTACCCTAACCCTAGCCCTAACCCTGATCCTTACCCTAACCCTAGCCCTAACCCTAACCCTTAACCTAAACCTAACCCTAAACTTAACTCTAACCCTTACCCTTACCCTAACCCTAAACCTAACTCTAACCCTAAACTTAACCCTAACCCTAAACCTTACCCTAACTTTAATCCTAACACTTACCCTAACCCTAACCCTAACCTTAACCATAGCCTTAACCCTAACCATAACCCTAACCCTAACCCTAAACCTAACCCTAAACATAACCTTAAACTTAACCCTAACCCTAACCTTTACCCTTACCCTAACCCTAACCCTAAACCTAACCCTAACCCTAACCCTAACCCTAACCCTAACCCGAAACTTAACCCTAACCCTAATCCTAACCTTTGCCCTTACCCTAACCCTAACCCTAACCATAACCTTAATGCTAACCCTTACCCTTACCCTAAACCTAACCCTAAACCTAATCCTAACCCTAACCCTTACCCTTATCCTAACCCTAACCCTAACACTAACACTTACCCTTACCCTAACCCCTACACTAACCCTAACCCTAACCCTAACCCTTACCCTAAACCTAACCCTAACCCTTACCCTTACCCTAACCCTAACCTTAAACCTAACGCTAAACCTTAACCTTACCCTAAACCTAACACTTACCCCTAACCCTAACCGTAACCCTAACCCTAACCCTAACCCTTACCCTAAACCTAACCCTAAGCCTAATCCTTACCCTAACCCTAACCCTATCCCTAACCTAACCCTAACCCTAAACTTACCCCTAACCCTATCCATAACCCTTACCCTAACCCTAACCTTAACCCTAAACTTAACCCTAACCCTATCCCTGACCCGAAACTTTACCCTTAACCTAACCCTAACCCTAACCCTAACCCTAACCCTAATCCTACCGTAACCCTTACCCTAACACTAATCCTAACCCTAAACCTTACTGTTTCTCTAACCCTAAACCTAACCATAACCCTAAACTTAACCCTAACACTTACCCTTACCCTAACCCTAACCCTAACCCTAACCCTTAACCTAACCCTAACCCTAACCCTAACCCTAACCCTAAACCTAACTCTAACCCTAACCCTAACCCTAAAACTTACCCTAACCTTAATCCTAACCCTTACCATAACCCTAACCCTAACCTTAAAAATAACCTTAACCTTAACCCTAACCCTAACCCTAAACCTAACCCTAAACATAACCTTAACCCTAACCCTAACCCTAATCTTAACACCTAACCCTATCCCTAACCCGAACTCCTACCCTTACCCTAACCCTAACACTAACCCTAACCCTAACCCTAACACTTACCCTAAACCTAATCCTAACCCTAACCCTTACCCTCACCCTAACCCAAATGCTAACCTTCACCCCAACCCTAAACCTAAACCTAGCCCTAACCCTAACCTTAACCCTTACCCTAACCCTAACCCTAACCCTAACTCTAAACCTAAACCTAACCCTAACACTAACACTTACCTTAACCTAACCCTAACGCTAACCCGAACACTAACCCTTATCCTAACCCTAACCCTAACCCTAACTCTAACCCTAACCCTTAACCTAACCCTAACACTAACCCTAAACGTAACCCTAACCATAACCCTAACCCTAACCCCTAACCCTATACGTAACCCTAACCCTAACCCTAACCCTTACTCTAACCTAACCCTAACCCTAATCCTTACCCTAACCCTAAACTTAACTCTAACCCTAACCTTAACCCTAACCCTAAACCTTACCCTAACTTTAACCCTAACACTTACCTTAACCCTAACCTAACCTTAACCATAACCTTAACCCTAACCATAACCCTAACCCTAACCATAAACCTATCCCTAAACATAACCTTAACCTTAACCCTAACCCTAACCCTAACCCTAACATTTACCCTTACCCTAACCCTAACCCTAAACCTAACCCCAACCCTAACCCTAAACCTAACCCTAACCCTAACCCTAACCCTAAACTTAACCCTAACCCTAATCCTAACCCTTGCCCTTACCCTAACCCTAACCCTTAACCTAACACTAACCCTAACCCTAACAATAACCTTAACCCTAACCCTTACCCTTACCCTAACCCTAACCCTAAACATAATCCTAAACCTAACCCTTACCCTTATCCTAACCCTAACCCTAACACTAACACTTACCCCTACCCTAACCCCTACACTAACCCTAACCCTAACCCTAACCCTTACCCTAAACCTAACCCTAACCCTTACCCTTACCCTAACCCTAACCCTAACCCTTACCCTAAACCTAACTCTAACCCTAATCCTTATCCTAACCCTAACCCTTACCCTAATCTAAACCTAACTCTAAACTTCCCCTAACCCTTACCCTTACCCTAACCCTAAACCTAACTCTAACCCTAACTCTAACCCTAACCCTAAAACTTAGCCTAACCATATCCCTAACCCTAACCCTAACCCTAACCTTAACCCTAACCTTAACCCTAACCCTATCCCTGACCCGAAACTTTACCCTTAACCTAACCCTAACCCTAAACCTAACCCTAACCCTAACCGTAACCCTTACCCTAACCCTAACCCTAATCCTAACCCTAAACCTTTCCGTTTCCCTAACTCTAAACCTAACCCTAACGCTAACCTTAACAATAACACTTACCCTTAACCTAACCCTAACCCTAACCCTAACACTAAACCTACCCTAACCCTAACAATTACCCTTACCCTAACCCTAACCCTTAACCTAACCCTAACCCTAACCCTAGCCCTAACCCTAACCCTAGCCCTAACCCTAACCCTTAACCTAAACCTAACCCTAAACTTAACCCTAACCCTTACCCTTACCCTAACCCTAAACCTAACTCTACCCTAACCCCACCCTAACCCTAAACCTTACCCTAACCTTAATCCTAACCCTTACCCTAACCCTAACCTTAACCATAACCTTAACCCTAACCCTAACCCTAACCCTAAACATAACCTTAACCCTAACCCTAACCCTAACACCTAACCCTATTCCTAAACCGAACCCCTACCCTTACCCTAACCCTAACCCTAACCCTAACCCTGACACTAACACTTACCCTTAACCTAAACCTAACCCTAACCCTAACACTAACCCTTATCATAACCCTAACCCTAACCCTAACCCTAACTCTAACCCTAACCCTTAATCTAACCCTAACACTAACCCTAAACGTAACCTTAACCCTAACACCTAACTCTATACGTAACTCTAACCCTAACCCTAATCCTTACCCTAACCCTAACCCTAACCCTAATCCTTACCCTAACCCTAGCCCTAAACCTAATCCTTACCCTAACCCTAGCCCTAACCCTAACCCTTAACGTAACCCTAACCCTAAATTTAACCCTAACCCTTACCCTTACCCTAACCCTAAACCTAACTCTAACCTTAAATAAACCCTAACCCTAAACCTTACCCTAACCTTAACCATAACCATAACCCTAACCCTAACCCTAACCCTAAATCTAACCCTAAACATAACCTTAACCCTAACCCTAACCATAACCCTAACCCTAACCTTCACCCTTACCCTAACCCTAACCCTAACCCTAACCTTAACCCTAACCCTAATCCTAACCCTTGCCCTTAACCTAACCCTAACCGTAAACCTAACACTAACCCTAACCCTAAGCCTAAACTTAAACCTAACCCTTATTCTTACCCTAATCCTAACCCTAAACCTAACCCTAACACTAACCCTAAACCCTAACCCTAACCCTAACCCTAACCCTTACCCTTATCCTAACCCTAACCCTAACACTAACACTTACCCTTACCCTAACCCCTACACTAACCCTAACCCTAACCCTTACCCTAAACCTAACCCTAACCCTTACCCTTACAATAACCGTAAATCTAAACCTAACCCTAAAACTAACCCTAACCCTTACCCTTACCCTAACCCTAACCCTAAACCTAACTCTAAACCTTGACCTTACCCTAAACATAACCCTAACCCTTACCCTAAACCTAACCCTAACCCTAACCCTAACCCTTAATCCTAACCCTAATCCTAACACTTACCGGTACCCAAACGCTAACCCTAACCCTAACCCAACCCTACCTCTTACCCTTACCCTAACCATAACCCTAAACCTAACCTGAACCCTAACCCTATTCCTAACCCTAACATTTATCTTTACCCTAACCCTAACCCTAAACCTTAACCTAACCCTTACCCCTACCCCTAACCGTAACCCTAACCGTAACCCTAACCGTAACCCTAACCCTTACCCTAAACATAACCCTAACCCTAATCCTTACCCTAACCCTATCCCTAACCCTAACCTAACCCTAACCCTAAATTTACCCCTAACCCTTACCCTTACCCTAACCCTAAACCTAACTCTAACCCTAACTCTAACCCTAACCCTAAAACTTACCCTAACCCTATCCCTAACACTTACCATAACCCTAACCTTAACCCTAAACTTAACCCTAACCCTATCCCTGACCCGAACCTTTACCCTTAACCTAACCTTAACCCTAAA
>JANJXV010000264.1:992500-1022500 GCA_024803745.1 Megascapheus bottae
CTAACCCTAACCCTAACCCTAAACCTTATCCTAACCCTAACCCTAACCCTAACGCTAACACATACCCTTACCCTAACCCTAACCCTAACCCTAACCGTAACCCTAAACCTAACCCTAACCCTAACCCTAACCCAAACCCTAAACCTAAACCTAAACCTAACCCTAACCCTAACTCTTACCCTAACCCTAACCCTAACCTTAACCCTAACCCTAACCCAACCCTATCTCTTACACTTACCCGAACCCTAACCCTAAACCTTACCCGAAACCTAATCCTATCCCTAACCCTAACTCTTATACTTACCCTAACCCTAACCCTAAACCTAACCCTAACCCTAGTGCTAACCCTAATCTTAACCCTAAACCTTACCCTTATCCTAACCCTAACCCTAACCCTAACCCTAACACTTACCTTTGCCCTAACCCCTACCCTAAACCTAACCCTAACCCTAATCCTTACTCTAACCCTAACCCTAACCCTAACACTAACCCTTACCCGTACCCTAACCCTAAACCTAACACTAACCTTAACCATAACCCGTACACTTACACTAACCCTAATCCTAACCCTAACCCTAAGCCTAAAACTTACACTTACCCTAAACCTAACCCTAACCATTACACTAAACATAACCCTAACCCTAACCCTTACCCTTACCTTATCCCTAACCCAAACCCTTACCCTTAACCTAACGCTAACCCTAACCCTAACCCTAACCCTAACCCAACCCTAACTCTTACCCTTACCCTATCCCTAACCCTAAACCTTACCCGAAACCTAACCCTATCCCTAACCTTAACTCTTATCCTTACCCTAACCCTAACCCTAAACCTGACCCTAACCCTAACCTCTAACCCTATACGTAACCCTAACCCTAACCCTAACCCTTACTGTAACCCTAACCCTAACCCTAATCCTTACCCTAACCCTGGCCCTAACCCTAACCCTTAACCTAACCCTAACCCTAACCCTAAATCTTACCCTTACCCTAACCCTAAACCTAACTCTAACCCTAACCCTAACCCTAACCCTAAACCTTACCCTAACCTTAATCCTATCCCTTACCCTAACCCTAACCCTAACCTTAAACATAACCTTAACCCTAACCCTAACCCTAACCCTAACCCTAAACATAAACTTCACCCTAACACTAACCGTAATCCTAAAACCTAACCCTATCCCTAACCCAAACCCCTACCCTTCCCCTAACCCTAACCCTAACCCTAACACTAACACTTACCCTAAACCTAATCCTAACCCTAACCCTTACCCTCACCCTAACCCAAACGCTAACCTTAACCCCAACCCTAAACCTAAACCTAGCCCTAAACCTAACTCTCACCCTTACCCTAACCCTAACCCTAACCTTAACCCTAACCCTAAACCTAACCCTAACACTAACACTTACCCTTAACCTAACCCTAACCCTGACCCGAACACTAACCCTTATCCTAACCCTAACCCTAACCCCTAACCCTATACGTAACCCTAATCCTAACCCTAACCCTTACTCTAACCCTAACCCTAACCCTAATCCTTACCCTAACCCTAGCCCTAACCCTAATCCTTACCCTAACCCTAGCCCTAACCCTAACCCTTAACCTAACCCTAACCCTAAACTTAACCCTAACCCTTACCTTTACCCTAACCCTAAACCTAACTCTAACCCTAACCTTAACCCTAACCCTAAACCTTACCCTAACCCTAACCCTAACACTTACCCTAACCCTAACATTAACCCTAACCCTTACCCTATCCCTAAGCCTAACCCTAACACTAAACCTAACCCTAACCCTAACCCTAACGCTTACCCTTACCCTAACCCTAACACTAACCCTAATGCTTACCCTTACCCTAACCCTAACCCTAACCCTTACCCTAACCCTAACTCTAACACTAACCCTAACACTTACCCTAACCCTAACCCTAATCCTAACCCTAACGCTACCCTAACCCTAACCCTAACCCTAACCCTAAACCTTATCCTAACCCTAACCCTAACCCTAACGCTAACACATACCCTTACCCTAACCCTAACCCTAACCCTAACCGTAACCCTAAACCTAACCCTAACCCTAACCCTAACCCTAACCCAAACCCTAAACCTAAACCTAAACCTAACCCTAACCCTAACTCTTACCCTAACCCTAACCCTAACCTTAACCCTAACCCTAACCAACCCTATCTCTTACACTTACCCGAACCCTAACCCTAAACCTTACCCGAAACCTAATCCTATCCCTAACCCTAACTCTTATACTTACCCTAACCCTAACCCTAAACCTAACCCTAACTCTAGTGCTAACCCTAATCTTAACCCTAAACCTTACCCTTATCCTAACCCTAACCCTAACCCTAACCCTAACACTTACCTTTGCCCTAACCCCTACCCTAAACCTAACCCTAACCCTAATCCTTACTCTAACCCTAACCCTAACCCTAACACTAACCCTTACCCGTACCCTAACCCTAAACCTAACACTAACCTTAACCATAACCCGTACACTTACACTAACCCTAATCCTAAACCTAACCCTAAGCCTAAAACTTACACTTACCCTAAACCTAACCCTAACCATTACACTAAACATAACCCTAACCCTAACCCTTACCCTTACCTTATCCCTAACCCAAACCCTTACCCTTACCCTAACGCTAACCCTAACCCTAACCCTAACCCTAACCCAACCCTAACTCTTACCCTTACCCTATCCCTAACCCTAAACCTTACCCAAAACCTAACCCTATCCCTAACCTTAACTCTTATCCTTACCCTAACCCTAACCCTAAACCTGACCCTAACCCTAACCTCTAACCCTATACGTAACCCTAACCCTAACCCTAACCCTTACTGTAACCCTAACCCTAACCCTAATCCTTACCCTAACCCTGGCCCTAACCCTAACCCTTAACCTAACCCTAACCCTAACCCTAAACCTTACCCTTACCCTAACCCTAAACCTAACTCTAACCCTAACCCTAACCCTAACCCTAAACCTTACCCTAACCTTAATCCTATCCCTTACCCTAACCCTAACCCTAACCTTAACCATAACCTTAACCCTAACCCTAACCCTAACCCTAACCCTAAACATAAACTTCACCCTAACACTAACCGTAATCCTAAAACCTAACCCTATCCCTAACCCAAACCCCTACCCTTCCCCTAACCCTAACCCTAACCCTAACACTAACACTTACCCTAAACCTAATCCTAACCCTAACCCTTACCCTCACCCTAACCCAAACGCTAACCTTAACCCCAACCCTAAACCTAAACCTAGCCCTAAACCTAACTCTCACCCTTACCCTAACCCTAACCCTAACCTTAACCCTAAACCTAAACCTAACCCTAACACTAACACTTACCCTTAACCTAACCCTAACCCTGACCCGAACACTAACCCTTATCCTAACCCTAACCTTAACCCCTAACCCTATACGTAACCCTAATTCTAACCCTAACCCTTACTCTAACCCTAACCCTAACCCTAATCCTTACCCTAGCCCTAGCCCTAACCCTAATCCTTACCCTAACCCTAGCCCTAACCCTAACCCTTAACCTAAACCTAACCCTAACCTTAACCCTAACCCTAAACCTTACCCTAACTTTAATCCTAACACTTACCCTAACCCTAACCCTAACCTTAACCATAACCTTAACCCTAACCATAACCCTAACCCTAACCCTAAACCTAACCCTAAACATAACTTTAACCCTAACCCTAACCCTAACACCTAACCCTATCCCTAAACTGAACCCCTACCCTTACCCTAACCCTAACCATAACCATAACCCTTACCCTAAAACTAATCCTAACCCTAACTCTTACCCTCACCCTAACCCTAACGCTAACCTTAACCCCAACCCTAAACCTAAACCTAGACCTAACCCTAACCCTACCCTTACCCTAACCCTAACCCTAACCCTAACCCTAAACCTAACCCTAAACATAACCTTAACCCTAACCCTAACCCTAACACCTAACCCTATCCCTAAACTGAACCCCTACCCTTACCCTAACCCTAACCATAACCATAACCCTTACCCTAAAACTAATCCTAACCCTAACTCTTACCCTCACCCTAACCCTAACGCTAACCTTAACCCCAACCCTAAACCTAAACCTAGACCTAACCCTAACCCTACCCTTACCCTAACCCTAACCCTAACCCTAACCCTAACACTAACACTTACCCTTAACCTAAACCTAACCCTAACCCTAACACTAACCCTTATCCTAACCCTAACCCTAACCCTAACCCTAACTCTAACCCTAACCCTTAATCTAACCGTAACACTAACCCTAAACGTAACCTTAACCCTAACACCTAACCCTATACGTAACCTTAACCCTAACACTAACCCTTACCCTAATCCTTACCCTAACCCTAGCCCTAAACCTAATCCTTACCCTAACCCTAGCCCTAACCCTAACCCTTAACGTAACCCTAACCCTAAATTTAACCCTAACCCTTACCCTTACCCTAACCCTAAACCTAACTCTAACCTTAAATTAACCCTAACCCTAAACCTTACCCTAACCTTAACCATAACCATAACCCTAACCCTAACCCTAACCCTAAATCTAACCCTAAACATAACCTTAACCCTAACCCTAACCCTAACCGTAACCCTAACCCTAACCTTCACCCTTACCCTAACCCTAACCCTAACCCTAACCTTAACCCTAACCCTAATCCTAACCCTTGCCCTTAACCTAACACTAACCGTAAACCTAACACTAACCCTAACCCTAAGCCTAAACATAAACCTAACCCTTATTCTTACCCTAACCCTAACCCTAAACCTAACCCTAACCCTAACCCTAAACCCTAACCCTAACCCTAACCCTAACCCTAACCCTTACCCTTATCCTAACCCTAACCCTAACACTAACACTTACCCTTACCCTAACCCCTACACTAACCCTAACCCTAACCCTTACCCTAAACCTAACCCTAACCCTTACCCTTACAATAACCGTAAATCTAAACCTAACCCTAAAACTTACCCTAACCCTTACCCTTTCCCTAACCCTAACCCTAAACCTAACGCTAAACCTTGACCTTACCCTAAACTTAACCTTAACCCTTACCCTAAACCTAACCCTAACCCTAACCCTAACCCTTAATCCTAACCCTAATCCTAACACTTACCCATACCCAAACGCTAACCCTAACCCTAACCCTAACCCTAACCCAACCCTACCTCTTACCCTTACCCTAACCATAACCCTAAACCTAACCTGAACCCTAACCCTATTCCTAACCCTAACATTTATCTTTACCCTAATCCTAACCCTAAACCTTAACCTAAACCTAACCCTTACCCCTAACCCTAACCGTGACCCTAACCGTAACCCTAAACCTTACCCTAAACATAACCCTAACCCTAATCCTTACCCTAACCCTAACCCTAACCCTAAATCTAACCCTAACATAACCTTAACCCTAACCCTAACCGTAACCCTAACCCTAACCTTCACCCTTACCCTAACCCTAACCCTAACCCTAACCTTAACCCTAACCCTAATACTAACCCTTGCCCTTAACCTAACCCTAACCGTAAACCTAACACTAACCCTAACCCTAAGCCTAAACTTAAACCTAACCCTTATTTTTACCCTAACCCTAACCCTAAACCTAACCCTAACCCTAACCCTAAACCCTAACCCTAACCCTAACCCTAACCCAAACCTACCTCTTACCCTTACCCTAACCATAACCATAAACCTAACCTGAACCCTAACCCTATTCCTAACCCTAACATTTATCTTTACCCTAATCCTAACCCTAAACCTAAACCTAAACCTAACCCTTACCCTAACCCTAACCGTAACCCTAACCGTAACCCTAACCCTTACCCTAAACATAACCCTAACCCTAATCCTTACCCTAACCCTAACCCTAACCCTAACCTAACCCTAACCCTAAATTTACCCCTAACCCTTACCCTTACCCTAACCCTAAACCTACTCTAACCCTAACCCTAAAACTTACCCTAACCCTATACCTAACGCTTACCATAACCCTAACCTTAACCCTAAACTTAACCCTAACCCTATCCCTGACCCGAACCTTTACCCTTAACCTAACCTTAACCCTAAACCTAACCATAACCCTAACCCTAACCGTAACCCTTACCCTAACCCTAATCCTAACCCTAAACCTTACCGTTTCCCTAACCCTAAACCTAACCCTAACCCTAACCTTAACCCTAACACTTACCCTTACCCTAACCCTAACTCTAACCCTAACACTAAACCTAACCCTAACCCTAACCCTAACAACTACCGTTACCCTAACCCTAACCGTTAACCTAATCCTAACCCTAACACTAACCCTAACACTTACCCTAACCCTAACCCTAACGCTACCCTAATCCTAACCCTAACCCTAACCCTAACCTTTATCCTAACCCTAACCCTAACCCTAAATCTAACACATACCCTTACCCTAACCCTAACCCTAACCCTAACCGTAACCCTTAACCTAACAATAAACCTAACCCTAACCCTAACCCTAACCCTAAACTTAACCCTAACCCTAAATCCTATCCTAACCCTAACCCTAACCCTAATCCTTACTCTAACCCAAACCTTAACCCTAACACTAACCCTTACCCGTACCCTAACCCAAAACCTAACCCTAACCCGTACCCTAACCCGTACCCTAACCCGTACCCTTACACTAACCCTAATCTTAATCCTAACCCTAAACCTAAAACTTACACTTACCCTAAACCTAACCCTAACGCTTACACTAAACATAACCCTAACCCTAACCCTTACCCTTACCTTATCCCTAACCCTAACCCTTACCCATACCCTAAACCTAACTCTAACCCTAACTCTAACCCTAACCCTAAAACTTACCCTAACCCTATCCCTAACACTTACCCTAACCCTAACCTTAACCGTAAACTTAACCCTAACCCTAACCCTGACCCGAACCTTTACCCTTAACCTAACCTTAACCCTAAAACTAACCCTATTCCTAACCCTAAACCTAACCATTACCCTAACCCTAATCCTAAACCTAAACCTTACCGTTTCCCTAACCCTAAACCTAACCCTAACCCTAACCTTAACCCTAACACTTACCCTTACCCTAACCTTAACCCTAACCCTAACACTAAAACTAACCCTAACCCTAACCCTAACCCTTAACCTAACCCTAAACCTTACCCTTACCCTAACCCTAAACCTAACTCTAACTCTAACACTAACCCTAACCCTAAACCTTATCATAACCCTAAACCTAACCCTAACCGTAACCCTAACCCTAACCCTAAGCCTAACCCTAACTCAAACCTAACCCGAACCCTAATCCAATCCCTAACCCTAAACCTAATCCTTAACCTAACCCTAACCCTAAACCTAACCCTTACCCTAACCCCTATCCTAACCCTAACCCTAACCCTAATCCTTACTCTAACCCTAACCCTTACCCTAACACTAACCCTTACCCGTACCCTAACCCTACACCTAACCCTAACCCTCACCCTAACCCCAGCCCGTACCCTTACACTAACCGTAATCTTAATCCTAACCCCAAACCTAAAACTTACACTTACCCTAAACCTAACCCTAACCCTTACACTAAACATAACCCTAACCCTAACCCTTACCCTTACCTTATCCCTAACCGTAACCCTTACCCATACCTAAGGCTAACCCTAACCCTAACCCTAACCCTACCCCAACCCTTACCCTTACCATTACACTAACCCTAACCCTAAACCTTACCCGAAACCTAACCCTATCCCTATCCTTAACTCTTACCCTTACCCTAACCCTAACCCTAAATCTGACCCTAACCCTAACCCCTAACCCTAAACGTAACCCTAACCCTAAACCGAACCCTATCCCTTACCCTTAACCTAACCCTAAACCTAACTCTAACCCTAACCCTAACCCTAACCCTAAACCTTACCCTAACCTTAACCTAACCCTTACCCTAAGCCTAAACCTAATCTTAACCATAACCTTAACCCTAACCCTAACCCAAACCTTAACCTATACCCTTACCCTAACCCTAAACCTAAACCTAACCCTAACCCTAAACCTAACCCTAACCCTAACGCTAACAATTACCCTAACCAAAACCCTAATCCTAACCCTAACCCTTGCCCTTACCCTAACCCTAACTCTAACCCTAAATCTAACCCTAACCCTAACTTTAACCCTAACCCTTACCCTTACTCTAACCCGAACCCTAACCCTAACCCTAATCCTAACCCTAACCGTAACCCTAAACCTAACCTTAACCCTAACCCTAGCCTTAACCCAAACCCTAACCCTAAACCTAACCCTAACCCTAACCCTAAACCGAACCCTAACCCTAACACTTACCCTAAAACTAACCCTAACACTAACCCTTACACTAACCCTAACCCTAACCCTAACCATTACCCTAACCTTAACCCTTAACCTATCCCTAACCCTAAACTTAACCCTTACCATTACCCTTACTCTAACCCTAAACCTAACTCTAACCCTAACACTAACCCTCACCTTAAACCTTACCGTAACTCTAACGTTAACCCGTACCCTAACCCTAAACATAACCCTAAACATAACCTTAACCCTAACACTAATCCTAACCCTAAACTTTACCCTTACCCTAACCCTAACCCTAAACCTAACCCTAACCCTAAACCTAACCCTAACCCTTATCCTAAACCTAACCCTAACCCTTACCCTTACCCTAACCCTAACCCTAATCCTAACGCTAAACCTTACCCTAACCCTATACCTAACCCAAACCCTTACCCTAAAATTAACCCTAACCCTAACCCTAACCCTTACCTTAATCCTACACCTAACCCTAACTCTTACCGTACCCAAACGCTAACCCTAACTCTAACCCTCACCCTAACCCAAACCTAACTCTTACCCTTACCCTAACCCTAACCCTAAATCTAACCTGAACCCTAAACCTATCCCTAACCCTAACATTTATCTTTACCCTAATCCTAACACTAAACCTAACACTAACCCTTACCCCTAATCCTAACCCTAACCCCTAACCCTAACCTTAACCTAACCCTAACACTAAACTTAACCCTAAACCTTACCCTTACCATAACCCTAAACCTAACTCTAACTCTAACAATAACCGTAACCCTAAACCTTACCATAACCCTAAACCTAACCCTAAACCTAACCCTAACCCTACCAGTAACCCCAACACATACCTATCCCTAACCCTAAACCTAATCCTTACCCTAACGCTAACCCTAAACCTAACCCTTACCCTAACCCTAAACCTAACCCTAACACTTACCCTAAACCAAACGCTAAACCTAACCCTAACCCTAACCCAAACCTAACCCGAACCCTAATCCTATCCCTAAACCTAACCCTAATCCTTACCCTAACCCTAACCCTAAACCTAACCCTAACCCTACAGCTAAATCTAACCCTAACCCTAAGCAATACCTAACCCGAACCCTAATTCTATCCCTAACCCTAACCCTAATCCTTACCCTAACCCTAAACCTAAACCTAATCCTAACCCTAAACCTAAACCTAACCCTAAACCTAACCCTAAAACTTAGCCTAACCCTAACCGTATACCTAACCTTAATCCGTACACTTACCCTCACAATAACCCTAACATTAACCCTAACCCTAACCCTAACCTTAACCCTAACCCTTATCCTTACCCTAACCATAACCCTAAACCTAACCCTAAACCTAACCATAACTCTAACCATTACCCTAACCCTAACCCTAACTCTAACCCTAACCATTACCCTAAACCTAACCTTAACCCTAACCCTAACCCTAACCCTTACCCTAACCCTATCCCTAACCTTAACCCTAACCCTAACCCAACCCTAAATCTAACCCTTACCCAAACCCTAACCCTAAACCTAACCCTAACGCTAACACTTACCCTTACGCTAACCCTAACCCTAACCCTTATCCTAACCCTAACCGTAACCCTAACACTTACCCTAAACCAAACCCTAACCCTAACCCTTACACTAACCCAAAACCTAACCCTAACGCTTACCCTAACCCTATCCATAACCCTAACTCTAACCCTAACCCCGAACCTTAACCCTTAATCTAACACTAACCCTAAACTTAACCCTAACCCTAACCCTTACCCTAACCCTTACCCTTACACTAACCCTAAACCTAACCCATTCCCTAAACCTAACCCTAACCATAACCCTAACCCTAACCCTAACCCTACCTTAACCCTAACCCTAATCCTTACCCTTACCCAAATGCTAACCCTAACTCTAACCCTAACCCTAACCCTAACCCTAACACATACCCTTATCCTAAACCTACGCTAACCCTTACCGTAACCCTAAACCTAACCCTAACCCTAACACTAACCCTTACCCTAACCCTAAGCCTTACCCTATGCCTAACCCTAACCCTTACCCTTACCCTAACCCTAACCCTAACTATACCCCAACCCTAAACCTAAACCTAACCCTAACGCTAATCCTTACCCTTACCCTAACCCTAACCCTAAACCTAACCCTAACCCTTACCCTAACCCTTACCCTAACCCTAACACTAATCCTAACCCTAACCCTTATACTTACCCTAAACCTAACCCTAAACCTAACCCTAACCCTAAGCTTAACCCTAAACCTTACCCTTACCCTAAACCTAACCGTAACCCTAAACCTAAACCCAACCCTAAACATAACCCTTAACCTTACCCTAACTCTAAACATATCCCAAACCCTAATCTGTACACTTACCCTCACCCTAACCCTAACATTAACCCTAACACTAACCTTAACCCTACCCTTAACCCTAACCCTTATCCTTACCCTAACCATAACCCTAACCCTAACCCTAAACCTAACCCTAACCTGAAAAATGACCCTTACCCTAACGCTAACCTAAACCTAACCGTAACACTTACCCTTACCCTAACCCTAACCATAACCCTAAACTTAACACTAACCCTTACCCTTACCCTTACCCTAACCCTAAACCTAACTCTAACCCTAAGCATTACCCTAACCCTAAGCTTAACCCTAACCCTAACCCTTACCCTTATCCTAACCCTAACCCTAGCCTTAACGCTAACCCTAACCCAACCCTAACTCTTACCATTACACTAACGCTAACCCTAAAACTAACCGAACCCTAATCCTATCCCTAACCCTATTTCTTATCCTTACCCTAACCCTAACCTTAAACCTGACCCTAACCTTAACCCCTAACCCTAACCGTAACCCTAAACCTAACCGTAACCCTTACCCTAACCCTAACCCTAACACGATTCCTTACCCTAACACTAACCCTAAACCTTACCCTTTCCCTAACCCTAACCCTAACCTAAACCTAACCTTAACCCTAACCCTAACCCTAACACTAACCCTAGCCTAACCTTAACGCTAACACTTACCCTTACCCTAACCCTAACCTAACCCTTATCCTAACCCTAACCCTAACCCTAACCCTAACACATACCCTTACCCTAACCCTAACTCTAACCCTAACCGTAACCCTAAACCTAACAAATCCAAGACTAACCCTAACCGTAACCCTTACCCTAAACCTAACCTTAACCCCAACACTAAACCTAACCCTAACCCTAACCCTTACGCTAACCCTAATCGTAATCCTGACCCTAAAACTCACCCTTACCCTTACCCTAACCCTAACACTAACCCTGAACCTAACCCTAACCCTAACCTTAACCCTAACCCTTACCCTTACCCTAACCCTAAACCTAACCCTAAACCTAAACCTAACCCTAAACTTAACCCTAACTCTTATCCTTACCATAACCCTAACCCTAAACCTAACCCTAACCCTTACCCTCACCCTAACCCTAAACTTAAAGCTAACCCTAACCCTAACCCTAACCTTAAACCTAAAGCTTACGCTTACCTTAACCCTAATCCTAACCCTAACACTAAACCTAACCCTTACCCTTACCCTTACCATAACCCTAAACCTACCCCTAACCTTAACCCTAACCTTAACCCTAACCCTTACCCTACCCTAACCCTAACCCTAAATCTAAACCTAACCCTAAACCTAACCACTAACCCTAACACTAAACCTTAGGTAACACTAATCCTAACCCTAACCCTAACCCTAATCCTTAACCTAACCCTAACCCTAACTCTAACCCTTACCCTTTACCTACCCAGAACCCTAACACTAAACCTAACCCTTACCCTTACCCTCACCCTAATCCTAAACCTAACTTTAATCCTAACCCTAACCCTAACCTTAACTCTAACCCTAACCCTAAACCTTAACCTTCCCCTAGCCCTAAACCTAAATCTAACCCTAACCCTAACCCGAACCCTTACCCTTACCCTAACCCTAACCCTAACCCTAACCCTACACTTACCCGAAAACTAACCTAACCCTAACCCTAAACCTTACCCTTATCCTAAACCTAACACTAACCTTAATCCCCAACCCTAAACCAAACCCTAGCCCTAACCCTAACCCTAACCCTTACCCTAACCCTAACCCTAAGACTAACACTAACATTTACCCTTACACTAACCATATCCCTAACCCTAACACTTACCCTTATCATAACCCTAAACCTAACCCTAACTCTAACCCTAACCCTTAACTTAACCCTAACACTAACCCTAACCCCTAACCCTAACCCTAACCCTAACCCTAACCCTAACCGCTAACCGTAACCCTAATCCTTACCCGTACCCTAACCCTAACCCTACTCCCTAACCCTACCCCTAAACCTAACTCTAACCCTAACCCTAACCCTAATCCTTACTCTAACCCTAACCCTAACCCTAACACTAACCCTAACACTAACCCTTACCCGTACCCTAACCGTAAACCTAACCATATTCCTTACACTAAACCTAGCCCTAAACCTAACCCTTACCCTTAACTTAACCCTAACCAGAACCCTAACCCTTACCCTTACCATAATGCTAACTCTAACACTAACCCTAACCCTAACACATACCCTTAACTTAAAACTAATCCTAACCCTAACCGTAACCCTAAACCTAACCCTAACCTTAACCCTAACCCTAACACTTACCCTAACCCAAACCTTAACGCCAACACTAAACCTAACCCTAACGCTAATCCTAACCCGTACCCTTACCCTAACCCTAACACTAACTTTAACCCTAACCCTTACCCTTACCCTAACCCTAAACCTAACGCTATCCCTAACCCTAAACCTAACCCTAAACCTAACCCAAACCCTAACCCTAACCCTTACCCCTAACCCAAAACCTAAGCTTAAACATAACCTTAACCCTAACCCTAAACCTAACCCGAACCTTTACCCTTACCCTAACACTAACCCTAAACCTAAACCTAACCCTAACCCTTACCCTAACCCTAACACTTACCCTAACACTAACGCTGATCCTAACCCTTACCTTTACCCTAACCCTAACCGTAAACCTAACACTAAACCTAATCCTAACCCTAACCCTAACCCTTACCCTTACCCTAACCCTAACCCTAACCCTAACCCTTACCCTAACCCTAACCCTACCACTAACCCTAACACTTACCCTAACCCTAACCCTAACCCTAACCCTAACGCTACCCTAAACCTAAACCTAACCCTAACAATAACCCTTATCCTGACCCTAACCCTAACCCTAACCCTACACTTACCCGAAAACTAACCTAACCCTAACCCTAACCCTTACACTTATCCTAACCCTAACGCTAACCTTAATCCCCAACCCTAAACCAAACCCTAGCCCTAACCCTAACCCTAACCCTTACCCTAACCCTAACACTAAGACTAACACTAACACTTACCCTTACCCTAACCATAACCCTAACCCTAACACTAACCCTTATCATAACCCTAAACCTAACCCTAACTCTAACCATAACCCTTAACTTAACCCTAACACTAACCCTAACCCCTAAGCCTAACCCTTACCCTAACCCTAACCCGAACCCCTAACCCTAATCCTAACCGCTAACCCTGACCCTGACCCTAACCCTAATCCTTACCCGTACCATAACCCTAACCCTAACACTTACACTTACCCTAACCCCTACCCTAACCCTAACCCTAACCCTAATCCTTACTCTAACCCTAACCCTAACCCTAACACTAACACTTACCCGTACCCTAACCCTAAACCTAACCATATCCCTTACACTAAACCTAGCCCTAAACCTAACCCTTACCCTTACCTTAACCCTAACAAGAACCCTAACCCTTACCCTTACCATAATGCTAACCCTAACACTAACCCTCACCCTAACACATACCCTTAACTTAAAACTAATCCTAACCCTAACCGTAACCCTAAACCTAACCCTAACCTTAACCCTAACCCTAACACTTACCCTAACCCAAACCTTAACGCCAACACTAAACCTAACCCTAACGCTAATCCTAACCCGTACCCTTACCCTAACCCTAACACTAACTTTAACCCTAACCCTTACCCTTACCCTAACCCGAAACCTAACGCTATCCCTAAGCCTAACCCTAACCCTAAACCTAACCCGAACCCTAACCCTAACAGTTAACCTAACCCAAAACCTAATCTTAAACATAACCTTAACCCTAACCCTAAACCTAACCCGAAGCTTTACCCTTACCCTAACACTAAACCTAAACCTAACCCTAACCCTTACCCTAATCCTAACCCTTACCCTAACACTAACCCAGATCCTAACCCTTACCCTTACCCTAACCCTAACCGTAAACCTAACACTAAACCTAACCCTAACCCTAAACCTAACCCTTACCCTTACCCTAACCCTAACCCTAACCCTAACCCTTACCCTAACCCTAACCCTAACACTATCCCTAACACTTACCCTAAACCTAACCCTAACCCTAACCCTAACGCTACCCTAAACCTAAACCTAACCCTAACCCTAACCCTTATCCTGACCCTAACCCTAACCCTAACCCTAACCCTAACAAATACCCTTACCCTAACCCTAACCCTAACCGTAACCCTAAACCTAACCCTAAACCTAACCCTAACCCTAACAAATACCCTTACCCTAACCCTAACCCTAACCGTAACCCTAAACCTAACCCTAACCCTAACCCTAAATCTAACCCTAACCGTAACCCTAACCGTAACCCTAACCCTAATCCTTAACCTAACCCTAACCCTAACCCTAACCCTTACCCTAACCCTAACCCTAACCCTAACACTTACCTTAAACCAAACCCTAACCCTAACCTTTACACTAACCCTAAACCTAACCCTAACCCTTACCCTAACACTAAACCTAACCCTAACTCTAACCCTAACCCCTAATTTAACCCTTAACCTAACCCTAATCCTATACTTAACCCTAACCCTAACCCTTACCCTAACCCTAAAACTAACTCAAACCCTAACACTAACCCTAACCCTAAACCTTACCATAACCCTAACCCTAACACTTACACTAACCCTAACCATAACCCTAACCATAACCTTAACCCCAACCCTAACCATAACCTTTACCCTTTGCCTAACCCTAACCCTAAACCTAACCCTACCCCTATCCCTAACCTTAACCTAACCCTTACCCTAACCCTAGCCCTAACCCTTTCCCTTACATAACCCTAAACCTAACTCTCACCCTAACCCTAACCCTAACCCTTACCTTAAACCTAACCTTAACCCTTACCCTTACGCTAACCGTAAACCTAAACCTAACCCTAAATCTAACCCTAACCCTTACTCTTACCCTAACCCTAACCCTATTCCTAACGCTAAACCTTACCCTTACCCTAATCCTAACCCTAACTCTTACCCTAAACCTAACCCTAACCCTAACCCTAACCCTTACCTTAATCCTAACCCTAACCCTAACACTTACCCCTACCCAAACTCTAACCCTAACCCTAACCCTAACCCTAACCCAACCCTAACTCTTAACCTTACCCTAACCCTAACGCTAAACCTAACCTGAACCCTCACCCTATCCATAACCCTAACATTTATCTTTACCCTAAACCTAACCCTAAAATTAACCCTAACCCTTACCCCTAACCCTAACCCTAACCCTAACCCTTACCCTAAACCTAACCCTAATCCTAATCCTTACCCTACCCCTAACCCTAAACCTAACCTAACCCTAACACTAAACTTAAACCTAAACCTTACCCTTACCCTAAACCTAAACCTAACTCTAACCCTAACCCTAACCCTAACCCTAAAACTTACCCTAACACTAACCCAAACCCTTACCCTAACCCTAACCCTAACCTTAACCGTAACCTTAACCCTAACCCTATTCCTGACCCGAACCTTTACCCTTAACCTAACCCTAACACTAAACCTAACCCTAACCCTTAACGTAACCGTAACCGTTACCCTAAACCTAACCCTAATCCTAATCCTAACCCTTACTGTTTCCCTAACCCAAACCCTAACCCTAAACCTAACCCTAACCCTAACCCTAACCCTTACCCTTACCCTAACCCTAACCCTAAACCTAACCCTTAACCTAACTCTAACCCTAACCCTAACACTAACCCTATCCCTAACCCTAACCCTAACACTAACCCTAACCTAATCCTCACCCTAACCCTAACCCTTACCCTTACCCTAAACCTAACCCTAAACCTAACACTAAACCTAACCCTAACCCCTAAACCTATCCCTAACCCTAACCCTAACCCTTACCTTATCCTAACCCTCACCCTAACCCTAACACTTACCCTTACCCTTAACCCTACTCTAACCCTAACCCTAACCCTAACCCTAACCCTAACCCTAACCCTTTCCCTTACATAACCCTAAACCTAACCCTCACCCTAACCCTAACCCTTACCCTTACCCTATCCCTAACCCTAAACCTAAACCTTACCCTTACTCTCAACCTAACCCTAACCCTTTCCCTAAACCTAACCCTAACCCTAACCCTAACCCTTACCTTAAACCCTAAACCTAATCCTTACCCTTACCCAAATGCTAACCATAACCCTAACCCTTACCCTAAGCATAACCCTAACCCTTACCCTTACCCTAAACCTAACCCCAACCCTTACCATAATCCTAAACCTAACCGTAACCCTAACCCTTACCCTTACCCTAACCCTAACCATAACCCTTACCGTAACCCTGGCCTTAAACCCAACCCTAAACCTAACCCTAACCCTAACCTTAACCCTAACCCTTACCCTTACCCTAAACCTAAACCTAACCTTAAAACTAACCCTAACCTTAACCATAACCCTTACCCTTACAATAACCCTATCCCTAACCCTAACACTAACCCTTATCATAACCCTAAACCTAACCCTAACTCTAACCCTAACCCTTAACTTAACCCTAACACTAACCCTGACCGCTAAGCCTAACACTTACCCTAACCCTAACCCGAATCCCTAACCCTAACCCTAACCGCTAACCCTAACCCTAACCCTAACCCTTACCCGTACCCTAACCCTAACCCTAACACTTACCCTTACCCTAACCCCTACCCTAACCCTAACCCTAACCCTAATCCTTACTCTAACCCTAACACTAACACTAACACTAACCCTTGCCCGTACCCTAACCCTAAACCTAACCCTAACCCGTACCCTTACCCTAACCCGAATCCTAACCCTAACCCTAAACCTAAAACTTACACTTACCCTAAACCTAACCCTAACCATTACACTAAACCTAGCCCTAAACCTAACCCTTACCCTTAACTTAACCCTAACCCGAACCCTAACCCTTACCCTTACCATAACGCTAACCCTAACACTAACCCTAACGCTAACACATACCCTTAACTTAAAACTAATCCTAACCCTAACCGTAACCCTAAACCTAACCCTAACCTTAACCCTAACCCTAACACTTACCCTAACCCAAACCTTAACGCCAACACTAAACCTAACCCTAACCCTAATCCTAACCCTTACCCTTACCCTAACCCTAACACTAACTTTAACCCTAACCCTTACCCTTACCCTAACCCTAAACCTAACGCTAACCCTAACCCTAACTCTAACCCTAAATCTAACCCGAACCCTAACACTAACAGTTAACCTAACCCAAAACCTAACCTTAAACATAACCTTAACCCTAAACCTAAACCTAACCCGAACCTTTACCCTTATCCTAACACTAACCCTAAACCTAACCCTAACCCTTACCCTAACCCTAACACTTACCCTAACACTAACCCTGATCCTAACCCTTACCCTTACCCTAACCCTAACCGTAAACCTAACACTAAACCTAACCCTAACCCTAACCCTAACCCTTACCCTTACCCTAACAATAACCCTAACCCTAACCCTTACCCTAACCCTAACCCTACCACTAACCCTAACACATACCCTAACCCTAACCCTAACCCTAACCCTAACGCTACCCTAAACCTAAACCTAACCCTAACCCTAACCCTTATCCTGACCCTAACCCTAACCATAACCTTAACCCTAACAAATACCCTTACACTAACCCTAACCCTAACCGTAACCCTAAACCTATCCCTAAACCTAACCCTAACCCTAACCCTAAATCTAACCCTAACCGTAACCCTAACCCTAACCCTAACCCTAATCCTTACCCTAACCCTAACCCTAACCCTTACCCTAAACCTAACCCTAACCCTAACACTTACCTTAAACCAAACCCTAACCCTAACCCTTACACTAACCCTAAACCTAACCCTAACCCTTACCCTAACACTAAACCTAACCCTAACTCTAACCCTAACCCCTAATTTAACCATTAACCTAACCCTAACCCTAAACATAACCCTAACCCTAACCCTTACCCTAACCCTAAAACTAACTCAAACCCTAACACTAACCCTAACCCTAAACCTTACCGTAACGCTAACCCTAACACTTACACTAACCCTAACCATAACCCTAACCATAACCTTAACCCTAACCCTAACCCTAACTTTACCCTTACCCTAACCCTGAACCTAAACCTAACCCTAACCCTAACCTTAACCCTAACCCTTACCCTAACCCTAGCCCTAACCCTTTCCCTTACAAAACCCTAAACCTAACTCTCAACCTAACCCTAACCCTAACCCTTACCCTAAACCTAACCTTAACCCTTACCCTTACCCTAACCCTATTCCTAATCCTAACGCTAAACCTTACCCTTACCCTATACCAAACCAAAACTCTTACCCTAAACCTAACCCTAACCATAACCCTAACCCTTACCTTAACCCTAACCCTAACCCTAACACTTACCCGTACCCAAACTTTAACCCTAACCCTAACCCTAACCCAACCCTAACTCTTAACCTTACCCTAACCCTAACACTTACCCTAAACCTAACCCTAACCCAAATCCTTACCCTAACCCTAACATTAAACATAACCTAACCCTAACCCTAAACTTAAACCTAACCCTTAACCTAAACTTAAAACTAACTCTAACCCTAACCCTAACCCTAACCCAAAACTTACCCTAACCTTAACCCAAACCCTTACCCTAACCCTACCCTAACCTTAACCGTAACCTTAACCCTAACCCTATCCCTGACCCGAATCTTTACCCTTAACCTAACCCTAACCCTAAACCTAAACCTAACCCTAAACCAAACCGTAACCGTTACCCTAAACCTAACCCTAATCCTAATCCTAACCCTTAATGTTTCCCTAACCCTAACCCTAACCCTAAACCTAACCCTAACCCTAACCTTAACCCTAACATGTACCCTTACCCTAACCCTAACACTAAACCTAACCCTAACCCTAACCCTTATCCTTACCCTAACCCTAACCCTTAACCTAACCCTAACCCTAACCCTAACATTAACCCTAACACTTACCCTAACCCTAACCCTAACCCTTATCCTGACCCTAACCCTAACCCTAACCCTAACAAATACCCTTACACTAACCCTAAACCTAACCATAACCCTAAACCTAACCCTAAACCTAACCCTAACCCCAACCCTAAATCTAACCCTAACCGTAACCCTAACCCTAACCCTAACCCTAATCCTTACCCTAACCCTAACCCTAACCCTTACCATAACCCTAACACTTACCTTAAACCAAACCCTAACCCTATACCTAACCCTAACCCTAACCCTAACCCTTACCCTTACCCTAACACTAAACCTAACCCTAAACCTTAACCTAACCCTAATCCTAACATTAACTCTAACACTTAACCTAACCCTAACCCTAACCATAACGCTACCCTAATCCTAACCCTTACTCTAACCCTAACCCTTATCCTAACCCTAAACCTAACCCTAACCCTAAATCTAACCCTAACCCTAACCCTAACCCTAACCGTAACCCTAAACTAACCCTAAGCTAACCCTAACACAAACCTAACCCGAACCCTAATCCTATCCCTAACCCTAACCCTAATCCTTACCCTAACCCTAACCCTAAACCTAAACCTTACCCTAAACCTAACCCTAACCCTAACCCTAACACTTACCCTAAACCAAACCCTAACCCTAACCCTTACACTAACCCTAAACCTAACCCTAACGCTTACTCTAACCCTAACCCTAACCTAACTCTAACCTTAACCCTTAACCTAACCCTAAACCTAAACTTAACCTTAACCCTAACCCTTACCCTAACCCTAAACCTAACTCTAACCCTAACACTAACCCTAACCCTAAATCTTACCGTAACCCTAACCCTAACACTTACACTAACCCTAACCATAACCCTAACCATAACCTTAACCCTAACCCTAATCCTAACCTTTACCCTTACCCTAACCCTAACCCTAAACCTAACCCTAACCCTAACCCTAACCTTAACCCTAACCCTAAAACTAACCCTTGCCCTTACCCTAACACTAACCCTAAACCTAACCCTAACACTAACCCTAACCCTAAACCTTACCCTAAACTTAAACCTTACCCTTACTCTAAACCTAACCCTAACCCTTTCCCTAAACCTAACCCTAACCCTAACCCTTACCTTAAACCCAAACCCTAATCCTTACCCTTACCCAAATGCTAACCCTAACCCTAACCCTAACACATACCCTTACCCTAAACCTAACCCTAACCCTTACAGTAACCCTAAACCTAAACCTAACCCTAACACTAACCCTTACCCTAACCCTAACCCTTACCCTAAGCCTAACCCTAACCCTTACCCTAAACCTAACCCTAACCCTTACCGTAACCCTAAACCTAACCCTAACCCTAACCCTTACGCTTACCCTAACCCTAACCATAACCCTTACCCTAACCCTAACCTTAACCCCAACCCTAAAGCTAACCCTAACCCTAGCCTTAACCCTAATCCTTACCCTTACACTAAACCTAAACTTAACACTAAATCTAACCCTAACCTTAACCCTAACTCTTATCCTTACCCTAACCCTAACCCTAAACCTAACCCTAACCCTAACTCTAACCCTTCTACTTCCCTACCCAAAACCCTAACCCTAAACCTAACCCTTACCCTTACCCTCACCCTAATCCTAAACCTAACTCTAACCCTAACCCTAACCCTAACCCTAACCTTAACCCTAACCCTAACCCTAACCCTTAACCTTCCACTATCCCTAAACCTAAATCTAACCCTAAACCTAAACCTAACACCTAACCCTAACCCTAACCAGAAACCTTACCCTTACCCTAACCCTAACAGTAACCCTAACCCTAACCCTAAACTTACCCTAAACCTAACCTAACCCTAAACCTCAACCTTACCATTACCCTAACCCTAACCCTAACCTTAATCCCCAACCCTAAACCAAACCCTAGCCCTAACCCTAACCCTAACCCTAAGACTAACATTAACACTTACCCTTACCCTAACCCTTACCCTAACCCTAACACTAACCCTTATCTTAACCCTAAACCCAACCCTAACTCTAACCCTAACCCTTAACTTAACCCTAACACTAACACAAACCCCTAAGCCTAACACTTACCCTAACCCTAACCCTAACCCCTAACCCTAACCCTAACCGCGAACCCTAACCTTAACCCTAACCCTAAACCTAAACCTTACCCGTACCCTAACCCTAACCCTAACACTTACCCTTACCCTAACACCTAACCTAAACCTAACCTTAACCCTAATCCTTACTCTAACCCTAACCCTAACCTTAACACTAACCCTTACCCGTACCCTAAACCTAAACCTAACCCTAACCCTAACCCTAACCCTTACCCTAACCCTAACCCTAACCCTAACCCTTACCCTTACCTTAACCCTAACCCTAACCCTAACCCTTACCCTAACCCAAACCCTAACCTTAAATATAACCTTATCCCTAACCCTAACCCTAACCCGAACCTTTACCCTTACCCTAACACTAACCCTAAACCTAACCCTAACCATTACCCTAACCCTAACCCTAATCCTAACCCTAAACCTTACCCTTACCCTAACCCTAACCCTAAACCTAAACCTAACCCTAACCCTAACCCTAACCCTTACCCTTACCTTAACCCTAACCTTAACAGTTACACTTACCCTAACGCTAATCCTAACACTAACCCTAACACATATCCTTAACCTAAACCTAAACCTAACCCTAACCGTAACCCTAAACCTAACCCTAACCTTAACCCTAACCCTAACACTTACCCTAACCCTAACATTAACTCCAACACTAAAACTAACCCTAACCCTAACCCTAACCCTTACCCTTACCCTAACCCTAACCCTAACCCTTACCCTTACCCTAAGGCTAAACCTAAATCTAACCCTAACCCTAACCCTAACCCTAACCCTAACCCTAAACCTAACCCTAACCCTAACCCTAACCTTAACCCTAACCCTTACCCTATCCCTAACCCTAACCCTATCACTAACCCTAACCCTAACCCTAACCCTTACCCTTACCCTAAACCTAACCCTAACCCTAACCCTTACCCTAACTCTAACCCTAACCCTAAGCCTAACACTAACCCTAACACTTACCCTAACCCTAACCCTAACCCTACCCTAACGCTACCCTAAACCTAACCCTAACCCTAAACCTAACCCTTATCCTAACTCTAACCCTAACCCTAACCCTAACACATACTCTTACCCAACCCCTAACACTAACTCTTATCGTAACCGTAAACCTAACCCTAACCCTAACACTAACCCTAACCCTAACCCTTACACTAAACCTAACTCTAACCCTAAACCTTGCCCTTACCCTAACCCTAACCTTAACCCTAACTCTAACCCAACCCTAACTCTCACCCTTCCCCTAACCCTAACCTTAAACCTAACCCTAACCATAACCCCTAACCCTAACCGTAACCCTAACCCTAACCCTAACCCTTACCCTACCCCTAACCCTAACACTAATCCTTACCCTAACATTAACCCTAAACCTTACCCTTTCCCTAACCCTAACCCTAACCCTATCCTAACCCTAAACATAACCCTAACAATAACCCTAACACTAACCCTAGCCTAACCCTAACGCTAACACTTACCCTTACCCTGACCCTAACCCTAACCCTAACCCTAACCCTTAACCTAACCCTAACCCTAACTCTAACCCTAACACATACTCTTACTCTAACCCTAACTCTAACCCTAATCGTAACCCTAAACCTAACCATAAACCAACCCTATCCTTAACCTTCACCCTTATCCTAAACCTAATCTTAACCCCAACACTAAACCTAACCCTAACCCTAAACCTTACGCTAAACCTAAACCTAATCCTGACCCTAAACCCTACCCTTACCCTAACCCTACCCTAACCCTAACCCTAATCCTTTCCCTAACCCTGACCCTAATCCTAACCTTTACCCTTTCCCTACCCAGAACCCTAACCCTAAACTTAACCCTTACCCTTACCCTCACCATAAGCCTAAACCTAAACTTAACCCTAACTCTAACCCTAACCTTACCCCTAACCCTAACCCAAACCCTAACCCTTACCCTTACCCTAGCCCTAACCCTAAACCTAACCCTAACCCTAACCCTAATCCTAACACCTAACCTTATATCTAACCCGAACCCCTAACCTTACCCTAACCCTAACCCTAACCCTAACCCTAACACTTACCCTAAACCTAATCCTAACCCTAACCCTTACCCTCACCCTAACCCTAACGCTAACCTTAACCCCAACCCTAAACCTAAACCTAGCCCTAACCCTAACCCTAAACCTTACCCTAACCCTAACCCTAACCCTAACCCTAACACTTACCCTTAACCTAACCCTAACCCTAACACTAACCCTTATCCTAACCCTAACCCTAACCCGAACTCTAACCCTAACACTTAACCTAACACTAAGACTATCCCTAACCCCTAACCCTTACTCTAACCCTAACCCTAACCCCTAACCCCTAACCCTAACCGCTAACCCTAACCCTAACCCTAACCCTAACCCTAACACTTACCCGAACCCTAACCCTAACCCTAACACTTACCCTTACCCTAACCCCTACCCTAACCCTAACCCTAATCCTAATACTTTCTAACCCTAACCCTATCCCTAACATTAACCCTTACCTGTACCCTAACCCTAAACCTAAACCTAACCCTAACCCTAACCCTAAAACTTACCCTTACCCTAAACCTAACCCTAACCCATACCCTAACCCTAACCCTAACCCTAAGCCTAACACTAACCCTAACACTTACCCTAACCCTAACCCTAACCCTAACCCTAACCCTTATCCTAACACTAACCCTAAACCTAACCCTAACACATACTCTTACCCAACCCCTAACCCTAACTCTTACCGTAAACCTAACCCTAACCCTAACCCTAACACTAACCCTAACCCTAACTCTTACACTAACCCTAACTCTAACCCTAAACCTTGCCCTTACCCTAACCCTAACCTTAACCCTAACCCTAACCCAACCCTAACTCTCACCCTTTCCCTAACCCTAACCCTAAACCTAACAAGAACCCTAATCCTATCTCTAATCCTAACTCTTATCCTTAGCCTAACCCTAACCTTAAACCTAACCCTAACCCTAACCCCTAGCCCTAACCGTAACCCTAACCCTAACCCTAACCCCTAACCCTAACCCTTACAATAACCCTAACCCTAACCCTAACCCCTAACACTAACCCTTACAATAACCCTAACCCTAACCCTAACCCTAACCCCTAACACTAACCCTAACCCTAATCTAACCCTTACCCTTACCCTAACCCTAACCCTAACCCTAACCCTATTCCTTACCCTAACCCTAACCCTAACCCTGTTTCTTACTCTAACCCTAACCGTAACCTTAACCCCAAACCTAAACCTAACCCTAACCCTTACCCTTACCCTAACCCCAAACCTAAACCTAACCCTAACCCTTACCCTAACCCCAACCCTAACCCTAACACTAACCCTAACCTTAACCCTAACCCTTAACCTTACCCTAACCCTAACCCTAAACCTAATCCTAACCCTTAACCTTATCCTAACGATAACCCCAAACCTAACCCTAACCCAAACCCTAACCTAACCTTAACACTTACCCTTACCCTAAACCTAACCCTAACCCTTAGCCTAACCCTAACCCTAACTCTAACACTTAACCTTACCCTAACCCTAACCCTGACCCTAACCCTAAACTTACCCTAACCCTAAACATAACCCTAACCCTAACCCTAAACGTAACCCTAATCCTTACCCTTACCGTAACCCTAACCCTAACCCTAACCCCTAACATTAACCCTAACCCCAACCCTCACCCTAACCTTACCCTTATCCTAACCCTAACCCTAACACTAACCCTAAACCTAACCCTAATCCTAAGCCTTAACCTAACCCTAAGCCTAACGCTAACCCTTGTTCTTACCCTAACCCTAACCATAACCCTAACCGTAAACCTAACCCTAACCCTAAACCTCACCCTAATCCTAACCCTTACCATAACCCTTACCCTAACCCTAAACCTAACCCTAATCCTAAGCCTTAACCTAACCCTAAGCCTAAGCTAACACTTGCTATTACCCTAACCCTAACCCTAAACCTAACATTAACCCTAACCCTAACTCTAATCCCTACCCTAACCCTAACCCTAACCCTAACCCTTACCGTTACCTTAACCTTAACCCTAACCCTAACCCTAACCCCTAACCCTAACCCTAAACCTTACCCTTACCCTAACCCTAACACTAACCCTAACCCCTAACCCTAAACATAACCCTAACCCTAACCCTTACCCTAACCCTAACCCTAACCCTAGCCCTAACGCTAACCCTAACCTTAACCCTAACCCTAAACTTTTCCCTTACCCTAACCCCTAACCCTAACCCTAACCCCAATCATAACCCAAACCTAAACCTTACCCTAACCCTAACCCTTACCCTAACCCTAAATCCTAACTCTAACCCTAAACCTAACCCTAATCTAACCCTTACCTTTCCCTAACTCTATCCCAAACCTAACCTTTACCATAACCCTAACCCTAACTCTGACCCTTACTCTAACCCTAACCGTAACCTTAACCCTAACCCCAAACCTAACACTAACCCTAAACCTCACCCTCACCCTAACCCTAAACCTAACCCTTACCCTAACCCTAACCCTAACCCTAATCCTAAGCCTTAACCTAACCCTAAGCCTAACGCTAACTCTTGCTCTTAACCTAACCCTAACCCTAAACCTAACCCTAACCCTACCCCTAACCCTAAGGCTTACCCTTACCCTAACCCTAACCCTAAAACTAACCCTAAACCTTACCCCTATGTTTACCCTAAACCTAAACCTAACCCTAACAATTACCTTTACCCTGAACCTAACCCTAACACTAACCCCTAACCCTAACCCTAACCCTAAACCTTACCCTTACACTAACCCTAACCCTAACCCTAACCCCTAATGCTAATCCTAACCCTAACCCTTACCCTTACCCAAACCCTAACCCTAACCTTAACCCTACCCTAACACTAACGCTAAACCTAACCCTTACCCTGACCCTAAACCTAACCCTAAACCTAACCCTAACCCTAACCCTAACCCTTACCCTTACCCTAACACTAACCCTAACCCTAACCCTAACCCTTTCCATAACCCTTACCCTAACCCTAAACCTAAGACTTACCCTTTCCCTAACCCTAACCCTAATCCTAACCCAAACCTAATCCTAAACGTAACCCTAACCCTAACCGTTATCCTTACCCTAAACCTAACCCTAACCCTAAACCTTACCCTTACCCTAATGCTAACCCTAACCCTAAACCTAAACTAACCCTAACCGTTACCGTTACCTTAACCCTAACCCTAACCCTAACCCCTAACCCTAACCCTAAACCTTACCCTTACCCTAACCATAAACCTAACCCTAAGCTCTAACTCTTACCCTTACCCTAACCCTAGCCCTAACCCTTACCTAACCCTAACCATAAACCTAAACCTAACTCTAACCCTAAACCTTACGTTTACCCTAACCGTAACCCTAACCCTAACCCTAACCCTAAACCTAACCCTAACCCTAACACTGACCCTAACCCTAAACCTTACCCTTACCGTAACCCTAACCCTAAACCTAACCCTAAGCCTCACTTTCCCTTACCCTTACCCTAACCCTAACCCTAATGCTTGCCCTATCCTAACCCTAACCCTAACCCTTACCCTAAACCTAACCCTTACCCTAATACTAACCCTAACCCTAACCCTAACCCTAACGTTATCCCTAACCCTTACCCTTACCCTAACCCTAACCCTAACCCTAAACCTATCCCTAAACCTAACCCTAACCTTACACTTACCCTAACCCTAAAATTACCCTAACCCTAACGCTTACCTTTACCTTAACCCTAACCCTAACCCTAACATCAAACTTTAACCCTAACCCTAAACCTTACCCTTACCCTAACCATAAACCTAACCCTAACCCTAATCCTAACCCCTAAAACTAACCCTAACCCTTACCCTTACCCAAACTCTAACCCTAACCTTAACCCTACCCCTAACACTAACCATAATCGTAACCCTTACCCTAAACCTAACCCTAACTCTAACACTTACCCTTACCCTAACCCTAACCCTAAACCTAACCCTAACCCTAACCCTAACTCTAACCTTACCCTAACCCTAACCTAAACCTAACCCCAAACCTAACCCTTACCCTAACCCTAAGCATAAACCTAACCCTAAACCTAACCCTAAACCTTACTCTTACCCTAACCCTAACGTCAATGCTAACCCTAACCCTAACCCTATCCGTAACCATTACCCTACCCTAAACCTAACCCTAATCCTTACCCTAACCCTAAAAATAAACCCTAACCCTTACACTTTCCCTAACCCTAAACCTAACCATAAAACTTACCCTTATCCTAACCCTAACCCTTACCCTTACCATTACCCTAACCCTAACCCTAACCCTAAACCTAATCCTAACCCGAAACCTAACCCCTAACCCTAACCCTAACCCTGACCCTAACCCTTACACTTACCATATGCCTAACCCTATCCTTAATGCTAACCCTAACCCTAACCCTTACCCTAACCCTAACCCTAACCCTAATGCTTGCCCTACCCTAACCCTAACCCTAACCCTTACCCTTACCCTAACCCAAAACCTACCCTTAATGTTAACCCTACCCATAACCCTAAACTAAACCTTAACCTAACCCTAACCCTTACCCTAATTCTTACCCTAACACTAACAATAACCCTAACCCTTACTCTAACTCTTACCCTTTCCTTAACCCTAATCCTAAAACTAACAATAACATTAACCTTAACCCTAACCCTCACTCTAATCCTAACCCTAACTCTTACCCTTACACTAACACTAACCCTAATCCTTACCCTAACCCTAACCCTAAACCTAACCCTTACCCTTTCCGAAACCCTAAACCTAAGCCTAACCCTAACCCTTACCCTTACCCTAACCCTAACCCTAAACCTAACCCTAACCCTATCCCTAACCCTAACCGTAACTTTAACCCTATCCCTAACCCTAACTGTAACCCTTACCCTTACCCTAAACTTAACCCTAAACCTAACCCTAACCCTCACCCTAACCCTAATCCTTACCCTAACCATAACCCTAAACGTAACCCTAACCCTAACCCTAACGCCGAAAGCTAACGCTAACCCTAAACCTAACTCTAAACCTAAACCTACCCATACCCTAACCCAAACCCTTAACCTTACGATATCCCTAAACCTAACCCTAACCCTAATCCTAACCCTAATCCTTACCCTAAACCTAACCCTTTCCCAACCTTAACCCCTAACCATACCCCTAACCCTAACTCTAATCCTTACCCCTACACTAACCCTAAACCTAACCCTTACCCTAACCCTAACCCTAACTGTTACCCTAACCCTAACCCTAAACCTAACCCTAACTCTAAACCTAACCCTAACCCTAAACCTAACACTTAACCAAACCCTAACCCTTACCCTAACATTATGTCTAACCCTAACCCTAACCCTAACCCTAACACTTTCCCTTACCCGAACCCTAACCCTAAACCTAACCCTTAACCTAACCCTAACCCTTACCCTAACATTACCTCTAACCCTAACCCTAACCCAAACCCTAACCCTAACACTTTCCCTTACCCTAACCATAACCCTAACCCTAAACCTAAACCTAATATTAACCCTAACCCTAACCCTTACCATTACCCTAACCCTAACTCTAACCCTAACCCTAACACTTACCCTTAACCTAACCCTAACCCTCACCCTAACGCTTACCCTAACCCTAACCCTAACACCAAACCCTAAACCTAACCCCTACCCTTATCATAACCCTAACCCCAAACCTAACCCTAACCCTAACCCTTACCCTTACCCTACTTCTAACCCTATAGCTTACCCTAACCCTAACCCAAACCCTAACACTTACCCTTACCTTAACCCTAACTCTATCCCTAACCCCTAAACCTAACCCTAATCCTAAACCTTACCCTTACCCTAACCCTAAAACTAACACTAACCCTAACCCTTACCCTTACCCTAACCATAACCCTAACTTAACCCTAACCCTAACACTAAACCTAACACTAACACTTACCCTAACCCTAACCCTAAACCTTACCCTTACCCTAACCCTAACCCTAAACCTAACCCTAACCCTAACCCTAACCCTTACCCTTATGCTGACCATTACCCTAACCATAACCCTTACACTAACCCTAACCCTAACACTAACCCTTCCCCTAACCCTAACCCTAACCT
>JANJXV010000264.1:1030000-1072500 GCA_024803745.1 Megascapheus bottae
ACCCTAACCCTTACCCTAACCCTAACACTAACTCTTACCCTAACCCTGACCCTTACCCTAACCCTAACCCTAAACCTAACCCTAACCATTATCCTTACCTTACCCTAACCCTAAACCTAACCCTAAACCTAACCCTTACCCTTATCCTAATCCTAACCCTAACACTTACCCTAACCCTAACAGTTACCCTTACCCAAAAGCTAACCCTAAGCCTTAGCCTTACCCAAAACCTAACCCTAAACCTAACCCTTACCCTAAACATATCCCTAACCCTAACCCCTAACCCTAAGTCTAACCCTAACCCTAACCGTTACCATTATCCTACCCATAATCCTAACCCTAACCCTAACACTTACCCTTACCGTAAACCTAAACCTAACGCTAATCCGAAGCCTAAACCTAACCCTAACCCTAAACCTAACCCTAACCCTTTCCCTTACCATAACCCTAAAACTAACAATTATCCTTACCCTAACCCTAACCCTAACCCTAACCCTGACCCTAACCCTATCCCTAACCCTAACCCCTAACCTTAACCCTAACCCTAACCCTAACTCTAACCCTTACCCTTAATCTAAACCTAACCCTAACCCTAACCCTTAGCCTAAACCGAACCCTAACTCTTACCTTAACCCTAAACCTTAACCATAACCCTAAACCTAACGCTCACCCTAATCCTAACCCTAGCCGTAACCCTTACCCTAACCCTAACCTTATCTTTAACCCCTAACCCTAACCCTAACCGTAACCCTAACCCTACCTCAAACCCTTACACTTACCCTAACCCTAACCCTAACGCTAAACCTTACCCTAACCCTAACCCTAAACATTACCCTAACCCTAACCCTAACCCTAACCCCTAACCCCAACCCTTACCCTAACCCTAACCCTAAACCTAAACCCTAACACTAACCCTAACCCTAAATCTAACATAACCCTTATCCTTACCCTAACGCTAACCCTAACACTATTCCTTACCATAACCCTAACCCTAAACCTAACCCTTACCCTTATCCTAACCCGAACCCCAAACCTAACCCTAACCCAAAACCTAACACTAACCTTAACACTTACCCTTACCCTAAACCTAACCCTAACCCTTAGCCTAATCGTAACCCTAACCCTAACCCTTACCCTAACCCTAACCTTAACCCTAACCCTAACCCTAACCCTAACCCCTAACCCTAACCCTAAACGTAACCCTAATCCCTAACCCTAAACCTAAACATAACCCTAACCCTTACCCTTACCATAACCAAAACCCTAACCCTAACCCTAACCTTACCCTTATCCTAACCTAACCCTAACCCTAAACCTAACCCTAACACTTACCGTTACACTACACCTAACCCTAATCCTAACCCTAACCCTAACCCTAACCCTAAACCTCACCCTAACCCTAACCCTAACCCTAACCCATACCCTAACCCTAACCCTAAACCTAACCCTAATCCTAAGCCTTAACCTAACCCTAAGCCTAACGCTAACCATTGCTCTTACCCTATCCCTAACCCTAAACCTAACCCTGACCCTTACCCTAACCCTTACCCTTACTCTAACCCTAACCCTAACCCTAAACCTTACACTTACCTTTACCCTAAACCTAACCCTAACCCTAAACCTAACCCTAACCCTTACCCTAACCCTTACCCTTATTCTAACCCTAACCCTAACCCTAACCCTTACACTTACCTTTACCCTAAACCTAACCCTAACCCTAACCCTAACCATTACCTTAACCCTGACCCTAACCCTAACCCTAAACCCTAACCATAACCCTATCCCGAACCCTAACCCTTACCCTAACCCTAATACTTACTCTAACCCTAAACCTAGCCCTAACACTTACCCTAACCCTTACCCTTTCCCTAACACTAATCCTAACCCTAAACCTAACCAAACCCTAACCCCTAACCATAACCTTTACCCTTACACTAACCCTACACCTAACCCTAACCCTAACACTTACCCTAACCCTAACCCTAACACTGACCCTAAACTTAACCCTAAACCTTAACCCTTACCCTTACCCTAACCCTAACCCTAACTCTAACCCTAACGCTAACCCTAACCCTTACCCTAACCCTAACACTAACACTTACCCTAAGCCTTACCCTTACTCTAACCCTAACCCTAACCCTAAACCTAACCATTACCCTTACCTTAACCCTAACCCTAAACCTAACCCTAAACCTAACCCTTACCCTTATCCTAATCCTAACCGTAACGCTAACCCTAACCCTAACAGTTACCATTACCCAAAACCTAACCCTAAGCCTTACCCTTACCCTAAACCTAACCCTAAACCTAACCCTTACCCTAAACCTATCCCAAACCCTAACCCGTAAACCTAACTCTAACCCTAACCCTAACCGTTACCCTTATCCTAACACTAATCCTAACCCTAACCCTAACACTTACCCTTACCGTAAACCTAACCCTAACCCTTACCCTAACCCTAACCCTAAACCTAACCCTAAACCTTACCCTAACCCTAATCCTAACCCTAAACACAACCCTAAACATTACCCTTACCGTAACCCTAAACATAACCCTTACCCTAACCCTAACCCCTAACCTTAACCCTAACATTTACCCTTACCATAATCCTAACCCCAAACTTAACCCTAACCCTAACCCTAACCCTAACCCTTACCCTAACCCTAACCCTAAACTTAATGCTAACCCTAACCCTAACCCTTACCCTAACCCTTACCCTTACCCTAACCCTAACCCTAACCTAATGGCAAACCTAAACCTTACCCTTACCCTTACACTAACCCTAACCCTAAACCTAACCCTTACACTTACGCTAACCCTAACCCTAATCCTAACCCTTAACCTTACCCTAACCCTAACCATAACCTTAATGCTAACGCTAACCATAACCCTAACCCTAACCCTTAAACAAACCCTATACCTAATCCTTACCTAACCCTAACCCTAACCGTAACGCTAACCCTTACCCCTACCGTAACCCTAACCCTAACCCTAAACTTAACCCTAAACCTAACCCGTACCCTTACCCTAATCCTAACCATTACCCTTACTCTAACCCAAACCCTAAACCTAAAACTAACCCTAACCCTAACTCTAACCCTCACACTTACCCTTACCCTAAACCTAACTGTAACCCTTACACTTACCCTAACCCTAACCCTAACCCTAACACTTACCCTTACTTTAATCCTAACCCCAACCTTAACCCTAACCCTAACGCTTAACCTAACCCTAACCTTAACCCTTACCCTAACCCTAAACCTAACCCTAACACTAACCCTAATCCTAACTCTCATCCTAACCCTAACCCTAAATCTAACCCTAAACCTAACCCTAATCCTAACTCTAATCCTAACCCTAACCCTAACCTAACCCTAACCCTAACCCCAACCTTAACCCCTAAACTTACCCTAACCCTAAACATAAACCTAAACCTAAACCTAAACCTAACCCTTACCCTAACCCTAACCCTAACCCTTACTTTAACGCTAACCCTAACCCTTACACTGACCCTAATCCTAAACCTCACAGTTACCCTTACCCTAACCTTAACCCTAAACTTAAGGCTAACCCTAACCCTAACCCTTACCTTAATCCTTTCCCTTTCCCTAACCCTAACCCTAACCCTAACCCAAACCCTAACCCTAACACTAAACTTAATGCTAACCCTAAACCGAACCCTAAACCTAACCCTTACCCTAACAATAACCTTAACCCTAATCCTTACCCCAACCGTAACCCTAACCCTAACCCTTACCCTTTCCATAACCCTAACCCTTAACATAACCCCAAACCTAACCCTAACCCCTAACATTAAACCTTACCCTAACCCTAACCCAAACACTAACCCTTACCCTAAACCTTACTCTAAACCTAACACTAAACCTAACCCTAACCCTAACCATAACCCTAAACCTTACCCTAACCCTAACCCTAATCCTAACCCTAACCCTAACCCTAACCTCTAAACATAACCCTAACGCTAACACTTACCCTTATCCTAACACTAACTCTAACCCTAAGCCTAACCCTAACACTTACCCTTACCTAACCGTAACCTTAACCGTAACCCTAACACTTACCCTACACTTACCCTAACCCTAAACCTAAGCCTAACCCTTACCCTAATCCTAACCCTAACCCTAACCCCTAACCCTAACCCTAAACCTAACTCTACCGCTTAGCCTTACCCTAACCCTTACCGTAACCTTAACATTAATCCTAACCCTAACCCTAACACCTAACCCTAACCCTAAGCCTAACCCTATCCTTAATGCTAACCCCAAACTTAACCCTAACCCTAACCCTTACCCTACCCCTAACTCTAACCTTAAACCTTACCCTAACCCTAACCTTAACCCTAAACCTTACCCTTACCCTAACCCTAACCCTAAACTTAATGCTACCCTAACCCTAATCCTAACCCTAACCCTTAACCTAACTCTAACCCTAACCCTAATCCTTACCCTAACCCTAACCCTAACCCTCACTCTTACCCTAACCCTTACCCTTTCCCTAACCCTAAACCTAACCCTGACCATAACCCAAACCCTAAGTCCTAACCCTAACCCTAATTCTAACCCTTACCCTTACATTAACCCTAACACTAACCCTAACACTAACACTAACACTTACCCTAAATCTAACCCTAACCCTAAACCTAACCCTAACCCTAACCCTAACCCTAACACTTACCCTTACCCTAACCCTAACTCTAACCCTAACCCTAACCCTAAACCTTACGCTTACCCTAACGCTATCCCTACCACTTAAACTAACACTAACCCTAACCTAAACACTAACCCTAACTCTTATCCTAACCCTAACCCTAACCCTAACCCTTACCCTAACCCTAACGCTAAACCTAACCCTAACCCTTACCCTTACTCTAACCCTAAACCTAACCCTAACCCTACTCTAGCCCTAACCCTTACCCTAACCCTAACCCTAACACTTAGCCTTACCCTAACCCTAACCCTAACCTTAATGCTAACCCTAACCCTAACCCTAATCCTAACCCTTGCCCTTTCCCTAACCCTAACCCTAACCCTAACTTTAACCCCAACTCTAACCCTAACCGTAATCCCAGCACTTACCCTTACCCTAATCCTAACCCTAAACCTAACCATAACCCTAACCCAAACCCTAACCTTAAACCTAACACTAACCCTAACCCTAACCATAACCCTAACCCTAACACTAACCCTAACCCTAATCCAAACCCTCAACCTTACCCTTACGCTTAACCTAACCCTAACCCTAAACCTATCCCTAACCATTACCCTAACCCCAACCCCTAACCCTAATCTAACCCTAACCCTTACCCTTACCCTAAGCCTAACACTAACTCTAAGCCTGAGCCTAACACTTAACCTTACCCTAACCCTAACCCTAACCCTTAACCTAACCCTAACCCAAACCCTAACCCTCACCTTAACATTTGCCCTTACCCTAAACCTAACCCTTACCCTTAGTCTAACCTTAACCGTAACCCTAACCCTAACCCTTACCCTTACCCTAACCTTAACCCTAACCCTAACCCTAACACTAACACTTACCCTTACCCTAACCCTAAACCTGACCCTAACCCTAACCTTACCCTAACCCTATCCCTAACCCAAACCCAAACCCCTAACCCTAACCCTAATCCTAGCCCTTACCCTTACACTAAACCTAACCCTAAACCTAACCCTTACCTTAACCCTAACCCTAACACTAACCCCTAACCCTAATCCTAACCCTAAATCTAAACCTTACCCTAACCCTTACCCTTACCCTAAGACTAACCCTAAACCTAAATCTAACCCTAACCCTAAGCCTAACCCTTACCCTTACCCTAACCCTAAACCTAACCGTAAACCTTACCCTTACCCTAACCCTAACCCTAACCCTCACCCTTAACCTTACCCTAACCCGAACACTAACCCTAACGCTTACCCTTACCCTAACTCTTACCGTAACACTAAACCTTACCCTAACCCCAACCCTAACCATAACCATAACTCTAACCTTAACCCTAACCCTTAACCTTACCCTAACCCTAACCCCAAACCTACCCCTAACCCAAACCCTAACCCTAAACTTAATACTTAACCTTACCCTAAACCTAAGCCTAACCCTTAGTCTAACCATAACCGTAAAACTAACCCTAACCCTTACCCTTACCCTAACCTTAACCCTAACCCTAACCCTAACACTAACATTTACCCTTACCCTAACCCTAACCCTGACCCTAACCTTACCCTAACCCTATCCCTAACCCTAACCCTAACCCCTAACTCTAACCCTAAACATAACCCTAACCCTTACCCTTACCGTAACCATAACCCTAACCCCTAACCCTAACCCTAACCCTAACCCTAAACCTAACCTTAACCTTATCCTAACCGTAACCCTAACCCTAAACCCAACCCTAACATTTACCCTTACCCTAACCCTAACCCTAACCCTAACCCTTACCCTAACCCTAACCCTAACCCTAATCCTAAGCCTTACCCTAACCCTAAGCCTAACGCTAATCCTTTCTCTTACACTAACCCTAACCCAAAACCTAACCCTAACCCTAACCCTAACCCTAACACTTACCCTTACCCTAACCCTAACACTAACACTAAACATAAACCTTACCCTTACCTTTATCCTAAACCTAATCCTAACCGTAACCCTTACCCTTACCCTAACCCTAACCATAAACCTAACCCTAACCCTAACCCTAACTCCTAACCCTAACCCTAATCCTAACCCTTACCCTTATCCTAACCCTAACCCTAACCCTAACACTTACCCTTACCCTAACCCTAACCCTAACCCTAACACTTACCCTTACCCTAACACTAGCCCTAACCCTAAACCTAACCCTAACCCTAACCCTGACCCTAACCCTAAACCTTACCCTTACCGTAACCCTAACCCTAACCCTAACCCTAAACCAAACCCTAACACTAACCCTAACACTTACCCTTACCCTAACCCTAATCCTAACCCTAATGCTTGCCCTACCCTAAGCCTAATCCTTACCATTACCCGTACCCTAACCCAAAACCTAAACCTCACTCTAACCCTAACCCTAACCCTAACCATTAACCTAAAATTAACCCTAACCCTAACCCTAACCCTAACAATAACCCTAACCCTAACCCTCACTGTATCCCTAACCCTAACCCTAAACATTACCCGAACACTAAACCTAACCCTAACCCTAACCCTCACTCTATCCCTAAACCTACCCTAAACATTACCCTAACACTAACCCTAACCCTAACGCTAACACTTACCCTGTCCCTAAACCCAACCCTAACCCTTACCCTAACCCTTACCCTTTCGCTAACCCTAAAACTAACCCTGACCCTAACCCTAACACTAACCCAAACCCCTAACCCAAACCCTAATTGTAGCCCTTACCCTTACACTAACCCTAACCCTAACCCTAACCCTTACCTTAACCCTAACCATAACCCCTAACCCTAATCCTAACCCTAAATCTAAACCTTACCCTAACACTTACCCTTACCCTAACCCTAACCCTAAACCTAAATCTAAACCTAAGTCTAACCCAAACCCTAACCCTAACCCTAATGCTAACCATAATCCTAACACTACCCCTAACCCTAATCCTAACCCTCAACCTTACCCTTACCCTTACCCTAACCCTAACCCTAAACCTAACACTAACCATTACCCTAACCCTAACCCCTAACCCTAACCCTAACCCTTACCCTTACCCTAACCCTAACACTAACTCTAAGCCTGACCCTAACACTTAACCTTACCCTAACCCTAATGCTAACCCTAACCCTTACCCTTACCCTAACCCTAACCATAACCATAACCCTAACACTTACACTTACCCTACCAATAACCCTAACCCTTAACCTAAACCTAACCCTAACCCTAAACCTAACCCTACCCTTACTTTTACCCTAACCCTAAACCTAAACCTAACCCTAACACTTACCCTTACCCTAACCCTAACCCTGACCCTAAACCTAACCTTACCCTAACCCTAACCCTAACCCCTAACCCTAACCCTAACCCTTACCCTAGCCTAACCCTAACCCTAAACCTAACCCGTAACCCTAACCCTAACCCTAACCCTTACCCTTACCCTAACCCTATCCCTAAACATAACCCTAACCCTTACCCTAACCCTAACACTAACCCTAACCCTAACCCTAACCAAATCCTAATCGTAATCCTAACCCTAACCCTAACCCTTACCCTAAACCCAACCCGAACCCTAACCCTTACCCTTTACCTTACCCTCACCCTAACCCTATCCCTAACACTAACCCTTAACGCTATCCTAACCCTAACCCTAACCCTAACCCTAATCCTAACCCTTACCCTTAACCTAAACCTACCCCTAAACCTAACCGTAACCCTAACCCTAACCCAAACCTTACCCTTACCCTAAACCTAACCCTGAACCTAACCCTAACCCTAACTCTAAACCTAACCCTAACACTAACCCTAACTCTAACCCTTACCATTACCCTAACCTTAACTCTAACATTAACACTAACCCTTATCATTGCCCTTATCCTAACCTAACGCTAACTCTAATCCTAACCCTTACCTTTACCCTAACCCTAACCCTAAACCTAACACTAACCCTAACCCTAAACCTTACCCTTTCCTAACCCTAATCCTAACCCTTACCCTAACCCTAACCTTCACCGTTACACTTACCCTAACACTAACCCTAAACCTAAACCTAACCCTAACCCAAACCCTAACCCTAACCCTAAATCTAACACTAATCCCTCCGCTTACACAAACCCTAACCCTAAACCTAACCCTAACACTTACCCTAACCCTAACCCTAACCCTAAACCTAACACTAACCCTAACCTTAACCCTAACCCTTACCCTAACCCTAACCCTAACCCTAACCCTAAATCTTACCCTTACCCTAAACCTAACCCTAACCCTTACCCTAACCCTAACCCAGAGCCTTTCCCTTACCTTAACTCTAACCCTAACACTAATCCTAATCCCTAACCCTAATCCTAACCCTAAATCTAAACGTTACACTAACCCTTACCCTTACCCTAACCCTAAACCTAACTTTAACCCTAACCCTAAGCCTAACCCTTACCCTTACCCTAACCCTAAACCTAACCCTAAAACTTACCCTTACCCTAAATCTAACATTAAGCCTAATCTTTACCCTTACATTTACCCTTACCTTAACCCTAACCCTAACCCTTACCCTTACCCCAAACCTAAACCTAACCCTAAACCTTACCCTTACCCTAACCCTAACCCTAACCCTTACCCTTACCCTAAACCTAACCCTAACCCTAACCCTTACCCTTACCCTAAACCTAACCCTAATCCTAAGCCTTACCCTAACACTAAACCTAACCCTAACCTAACCCTAACCCTAACCCTAACCGTAACACTTACCCTTACCCTAACCCTAACCCTAAACCTTACCCTTACCTTTATCCTAAACCTAACCCTAACCCTAACCCTAACCATTACCTTAACCCTGACCCTAACCCTAACCCTAAGCCCTAACCCTAACCCTAAACCTTATCCTTACCCTAACCCTAACCCTAACCCTTACCCCTAATCCTAATCCTAACCCTAACCCTTACCCTTACCCTAACCTTAACCCTAACCTTAACCCTAACCCTAACACTAACCCTAAACCTAACCCTTACCCTTACCCTAACCGTAACCTTAACCTAACTGTAACCCTAACCCTAACCCTTACCCTTACCCTAACAATAGCCCTAACCCTAACCCTAACCCTAACCCTAAACGTTACCCTTACCCTAACCATAACCCTAAACCTAATCCTAACCCTTACACTTACCCTAACCCTAACCCTAACCCTAAACCAAACCCTAACCCTCAACCTAACCATTACCCTTACCCTAACCCAAAACCTAAACCTCACTCTAACCCTAACCCTAATCCTAACCATTACCCTAACATTAACCCTAACCCTAACCCCTAACACTAACCCTAACCCTAACCCTCACTCTATTCCTAACCCTAACCCTAAACATTACCTTAACACTAAACCTAACCCTAACCCTAACCCTCACTCTTTCCCTAACCTAACCCTAAACATTACCCTAACACTAACCCTAACCCTAAACCTTACCCTGACCCTAACCCTAACCCTAACCTTAACCTAACCCTTACCATTTCACTAACCCTAAAACTAACCCTGACCCTAACCCAAACCCAAACCCCTAACCCTAACCCTAATCCTAGCCCTTACCCTTACATTAACCATAACCATAACCCTAACCCTAACCCTAACCCTTACCTTAACCCTAACCCTAACCCTAACCCTAACCCCTAGCCCTAATCCTAACCCTAAATCTAAACCTTACCCTAACCCTTACCCTTACCCTAACACTAACCCTAAACCTAAATCTAACCCTAACCCTAAGCCTAACCATTACCCTTACCCTAACCCTAAATCTAACCCTAAACCTTACCCTTACCCTAACCCTAAACCTAACCCTTAACCTTACCCTAACCCGAACACTAACCCTAACGCTTACCCTTACCCTAACTCTTACCGTAACCCTAAACCTTACCCTAACCCCATCCCTAACCCTAACCCTAACTCTAACCTTAACCCTAACCCTTAACCTTACCCTAACCCTAACCCCAAACCTACCCCTAACCCAAACCCTAACCCTAACCTTAACACTTACCCTTACCCTAAACCTAACCCTAACCCTTAGTCTAACCGTAACCGTAACCCTAACCCTTACCCTTACCCTAACCTTAACCCTAACCCTAACACTAACACTAACACTAACACTTACCCTTACCCTAACCCTAACCCTGACCCTAACCTTACCCTAACCCTAACCCTAACCCTAACCCTAACCCCTAACCCTAAACGTAACCCTTACCCTTACCGTTACCCTAACCCTAACACTAACCCCTAACCCTAACCCCTAACCCTAACCCTAACCTTAACCCTAAATCTAAACTTAACCTTATCCTAACCCTAACCCTAACCCTAAACCTAAACCTAACCCTAACATTTATCCTTACCCTAACTCTAACCCTAACACTTACACTAACCCTAACCCTAAACCTAATGCTAAGCCTTACCCTAACTCTAAGCCTAACGCTAATCCTTGCTCTTACACTAACCCTAACCCTAAACCTAACCCTCACTCTATCCCTAACCCTAACTCTAAACATTACCTTAACACTAAACCTAACCCTAACCCTAACCCTCACTCTATCCCTAAACCTAACCCTAAACATTACCCTAACACTAACCCTAACCCTAACCCTAACACTTACCCTGACCCTAAACCCAACACTAACCCTTACCCTAACCCCTACCCTTTCGCTAACCCTAAAACTAACCCTGACCCTAACCCAAATCCAAACCCCTAACCCTAACCCTAATCCTAGCCCTTACACTTACACTAACCCTAACCCTAAACCTAACCCTAACCCTAACACTTACCCTAACACTAACCCTAACCCTAAACCCTAAACCTAACCCCAACCCTAACCGTAACCCGAGCCCTTACCCTTACCCTAACCCTAACCATAAACCTAACCCTAACCCTAACCCTAACTCTAACACTTACCCTTACCCTATCCCTAACCCTAACCCTAATGCTTGGCCTACCCTAAGCCTAACCATTACCCTTAGCCTAACCCGAAACCTAACCTTCACTCTAACCCTAACCCTAACCCTAACCATTACCCTAACACTAACCCTAACCCTAACCCCTAACACTAACCCTAACCCTAACCCTCACTCTAACCCTAACCTTAACCCTAACCCTAACCATTACCCTAACACTAACCCTAACCCTAACCCTTACCCTTACCCTAAACCTAAACCTAACCTTAACCCCAACCCTAAAACTAACCCTAACCCTTAACCTTCTCCTAACTCTAATCCTAAACCTAACCCTAACGCTAACTTTAACCCTAAACCTTACCCTAACCCTAACCCTAACCCTAACCCTAAACCTATCACTAACCCTAATTCTAACCCTTACACTTACCCTAACACTAACCCTAAGCCTAACCCTAACCCTTACCCTTACTTAACCCTAAACCTAACCGTATCACTAACATCAAACTTTAACCCTACCCCTAACCTTACCCTTACCCTAAACATAAATCTAACCCTAACACTAATCCTAACCCCTAACCCTAACCATAACCATTACCCTTACCCAAACTCTAAACCTAACCTTAGCCCTAACCCTAACACTAACCCTAACCCTAACCCTTACCATAACCCTAACCCTAACCCTAACACTTACCCTTACCCTAACCCTAACCCTAAACCTAAACCTAACCCGAACCCTAACTCTAACCTTACCCTAACCCTAACCTAACCCTAACCTCCAACCTAACCCTTACCCTTACCGTAACCCTAAACCTAACCCTAAACCTTACCCTTACCCTAACCCTAACCCTAACCCTTACCCTTACCCTAAACCTAACACTAAGCCTAACCCTTACCCTTACCCTAAACGTTACCGTAAACCTAACCCTTACCCTAACCCCAACCCTAACCCTAACCCTAACCTTAACCCTTAAACTTACCCTAAGACTAACGCCAAACCTAACCCTAACCAAAACCCTAACCATAACCTCAACACTTACCCTTACCCTAAACCTAAACCTAACCCTTAGTCAAACCGTAACCCTAACCCTAACCTTAACCCTAACCCTTAAACTTACCCTAACACTAACCACAAACCTAACCTTAACCCAAACCCTAACCCTAACCTTAACACTTACCCTTACCCTAAACCTAACCCTAACCCTTAGTCAAACCGTAACCCTAACCCTAACCCTAACCCTTACCCTAACCCTAACCATGACCCAACCCTAACCTTACCCTAACCCTAACCCTAAACGTAACCCTAACCCTTACCCTTACCATAACCCTGACCCTAACCCTAACCCCTAACCCTAACCCTAAACCTAACCTTAACCTTAACCTTATCCTAACCCTAACCCTAACCCTAAACCTAACCCTAACATTTACCCTTACCCTAACCCTAACCCTAACACTAACCCTTACCCTAACCCTAACCCTAACCCTAATCCTAAGCCTTAACCTAACCCTAAGACTAACCCTAATCCTTGCTCTTACCCTAACCCTAACCCTAAACCTAAACCTTACCCTAGCCCTAACCCTAACACTTACCCTTACCCTAACCCTAAACCTAACCCTAACCCTAAACCTTACCCTTACCTTTATCCTAACCCTAACCCTAACCCTAACCCTAACCATTACCTTAACCCTGACCCTAACCCTAGCCCTAACCCCTAACCCTAACCCTAACCCTAAACCTTACCTTACCCTAACGCTAACCCTAACTGCTAATCCTAATCCTAACCCTAACCTTTACCCTTACCCTAACCCTAACCATAACCTTAACCCTAACCCTAACACTAACCCTAACCCTAACCCTTACCCTTACCCTAACCGTAACCCTAAACCTAACCCTAACCCTAACACTAACCCTTACCCTTACCCTAACAATAACCCTAACCCTAACCCTAACCCTAACCCTAAACCTTACCCTTACCCTAAATGTAACCCTAAACCTAACCCTAACCCTTACACTTACCCTAAACCTAACCCTAACCTTAACATAAACATAACCCCAACCTTAACCCTAACCCTAACCCTAACCCTTACCCTTACCCTAACCCTAACCATAAACCTAACCCTAACCCTAACCCTAACCCTTACCCTTAACCTAACCCTAACCCTAACCCTAAACCTAACTCTAACCCTAACCCTAAGCCTAACCCTGACCCATCCCTAACCCTAAACCTAACCCTAAAACTTACCCTTACCCTAAACCTAAACCTAAGCCTAACCCTTACCCTTACCCTTACCCTTACCGTAACCCTAACCCTAACCTTTACCCTTACCCTAACCGTAAACCTAACCCTAAACCTTACCCTTACCCTTACCCTAACCCTAACCCTTACCCTTACCCTTACCCTAACCCTAACCCTAACCCTAACCCTTACCCTTACCCTAACCCTTACCGTAACCCTAACCCTTACCCTAACCCCAACCCTAACCCTAACCCTAACCCTAAACTTAACCCTAAACCTTAACCTTACCCTAACACTAACCGCAAACCTAAGACTAACCCAAACCCTAACCCTAACTTTAACACTTACCCTTACCATAAACCTAACCCTAACCCTTAGTCTAACCGTAACCGTAACCCTAACCCTAACCCTTACCCTTACCCTAACCTTAACCCTAACCCCAATCCTAACTCTAACACTTACCCTAACCCTAACCCTGACCCTAACCCTAACCTTACCCTAACCCTAACCCCAACCCTAAACCTAAACGTAACCCTAAACCTTACCCTTACCATAACCCTAATACTAACCCTAACCCTAACCCCTAAACCTAACCCTAAACCTAACCTTAACCTTAACCTTATCCTAACCCTAACCCTAACCCTAAACCAAACTCTAACATTTACCCTTACCCTAACCCTAACCCTAACCCTAAACCTTACCCTAACCCTAACCCTAACCCTAATCCTAAGCCTTAACCTAACCCTAAGACTAACCCTAATCCTTGCTCTTACCCTAACCCTAACCCTAAACCTAAACCTTACCCTAACCCTAACCCTAACACTTACCCTTACCCTAACCCTAAACCTAACCCTAACCCTAAACCTTACCCTTACCTTTATCCTAACCCTAACCCTAACCCTAACCCTAACCATTACCTTAACCCTGACCCTAACCCTAGCCCTAACCCCTAACCCTAACCCTAACCCTAAACCTTACCTTACCCTAACGCTAACCCTAACTGCTAATCCTAATCCTAACCCTAACCTTTACCCTTACCCTAACCCTAACCATAACCTTAACCCTAACCCTAAGCCCTAACCCTAACCCTAAACCTTATCCTTACCCTAACCCTAACCCTAACCCTTACCCCTAATCCTAATCCTAACCCTAACCCTTACCCTTACCCTAACCTTAACCCTAACCTTAACCCTAACCCTAACACTAACCCTAAACCTAACCCTTACCCTTACCCTAACCGTAACCTTAACCTAACTGTAACCCTAACCCTAACCCTTACCCTTACCCTAACAATAGCCCTAACCCTAACCCTAACCCTAACCCTAAACGTTACCCTTACCCTAACCATAACCCTAAACCTAATCCTAACCCTTACACTTACCCTAACCCTAACCCTAACCCTAAACCAAACCCTAACCCTCAACCTAACCATTACCCTTACCCTAACCCAAAACCTAAACCTCACTCTAACCCTAACCCTAATCCTAACCATTACCCTAACATTAACCCTAACCCTAACCCCTAACACTAACCCTAACCCTAACCCTCACTCTATTCCTAACCCTAACCCTAAACATTACCTTAACACTAAACCTAACCCTAACCCTAACCCTCACTCTTTCCCTAACCTAACCCTAAACATTACCCTAACACTAACCCTAACCCTAAACCTTACCCTGACCCTAACCCTAACCCTAACCTTAACCTAACCCTTACCATTTCACTAACCCTAAAACTAACCCTGACCCTAACCCAAACCCAAACCCCTAACCCTAACCCTAATCCTAGCCCTTACCCTTACATTAACCATAACCATAACCCTAACCCTAACCCTAACCCTTACCTTAACCCTAACCCTAACCCTAACCCTAACCCCTAGCCCTAATCCTAACCCTAAATCTAAACCTTACCCTAACCCTTACCCTTACCCTAACACTAACCCTAAACCTAAATCTAACCCTAACCCTAAGCCTAACCATTACCCTTACCCTAACCCTAAATCTAACCCTAAACCTTACCCTTACCCTAACCCTAAACCTAACCCTTAACCTTACCCTAACCCGAACACTAACCCTAACGCTTACCCTTACCCTAACTCTTACCGTAACCCTAAACCTTACCCTAACCCCATCCCTAACCCTAACCCTAACTCTAACCTTAACCCTAACCCTTAACCTTACCCTAACCCTAACCCCAAACCTACCCCTAACCCAAACCCTAACCCTAACCTTAACACTTACCCTTACCCTAAACCTAACCCTAACCCTTAGTCTAACCGTAACCGTAACCCTAACCCTTACCCTTACCCTAACCTTAACCCTAACCCTAACACTAACACTAACACTAACACTTACCCTTACCCTAACCCTAACCCTGACCCTAACCTTACCCTAACCCTAACCCTAACCCTAACCCTAACCCCTAACCCTAACCCTAAACGTAACCCTTACCCTTACCGTTACCCTAACCCTAACACTAACCCCTAACCCTAACCCCTAACCCTAACCCTAACCTTAACCCTAAATCTAAACTTAACCTTATCCTAACCCTAACCCTAACCCTAACCCTAAACCTAACCCTAACATTTATCCTTACCCTAACTCTAACCCTAACACTTACACTAACCCTAACCCTAAACCTAATGCTAAGCCTTACCCTAACTCTAAGCCTAACGCTAATCCTTGCTCTTACACTAACCCTAACCCTAAACCTAACCCTCACTCTATCCCTAACCCTAACTCTAAACATTACCTTAACACTAAACCTAACCCTAACCCTAACCCTAACACTTACCCTGACCCTAAACCCAACACTAACCCTTACCCTAACCCCTACCCTTTCGCTAACCCTAAAACTAACCCTGACCCTAACCCAAATCCAAACCCCTAACCCTAACCCTAATCCTAGCCCTTACACTTACACTAACCCTAACCCTAAACCTAACCCTAACCCTAACACTTACCCTAACACTAACCCTAACCCTAAACCCTAAACCTAACCCCAACCCTAACCGTAACCCGAGCCCTTACCCTTACCCTAACCCTAACCATAAACCTAACCCTAACCCTAACCCTAACTCTAACACTTACCCTTACCCTATCCCTAACCCTAACCCTAATGCTTGGCCTACCCTAAGCCTAACCATTACCCTTAGCCTAACCCGAAACCTAACCTTCACTCTAACCCTAACCCTAACCCTAACCATTACCCTAACACTAACCCTAACCCTAACCCCTAACACTAACCCTAACCCTAACCCTCACTCTAACCCTAACCTTAACCCTAACCCTAACCATTACCCTAACACTAACCCTAACCCTAACCCTTACCCTTACCCTAAACCTAAACCTAACCTTAACCCCAACCCTAAAACTAACCCTAACCCTTAACCTTCTCCTAACTCTAATCCTAAACCTAACCCTAACGCTAACTTTAACCCTAAACCTTACCCTAACCCTAACCCTAACCCTAACCCTAAACCTATCACTAACCCTAATTCTAACCCTTACACTTACCCTAACACTAACCCTAAGCCTAACCCTAACCCTTACCCTTACTTAACCCTAAACCTAACCGTATCACTAACATCAAACTTTAACCCTACCCCTAACCTTACCCTTACCCTAAACATAAACCTAACCCTAACACTAATCCTAACCCCTAACCCTAACCATAACCATTACCCTTACCCAAACTCTAAACCTAACCTTAGCCCTAACCCTAACACTAACCCTAACCCTAACCCTTACCATAACCCTAACCCTAACCCTAACACTTACCCTTACCCTAACCCTAACCCTAAACCTAAACCTAACCCGAACCCTAACTCTAACCTTACCCTAACCCTAACCTAACCCTAACCTCCAACCTAACCCTTACCCTTACCGTAACCCTAAACCTAACCCTAAACCTTACCCTTACCCTAACCCTAACCCTAACCCTTACCCTTACCCTAAACCTAACACTAAGCCTAACCCTTACCCTTACCCTAAACGTTACCGTAAACCTAACCCTTACCCTAACCCCAACCCTAACCCTAACCCTAACCTTAACCCTTAAACTTACCCTAAGACTAACGCCAAACCTAACCCTAACCAAAACCCTAACCATAACCTCAACACTTACCCTTACCCTAAACCTAAACCTAACCCTTAGTCAAACCGTAACCCTAACCCTAACCTTAACCCTAACCCTTAAACTTACCCTAACACTAACCACAAACCTAACCTTAACCCAAACCCTAACCCTAACCTTAACACTTACCCTTACCCTAAACCTAACCCTAACCCTTAGTCAAACCGTAACCCTAACCCTAACCCTAACCCTTACCCTAACCCTAACCATGACCCAACCCTAACCTTACCCTAACCCTAACCCTAAACGTAACCCTAACCCTTACCCTTACCATAACCCTGACCCTAACCCTAACCCCTAACCCTAACCCTAAACCTAACCTTAACCTTAACCTTATCCTAACCCTAACCCTAACCCTAAACCTAACCCTAACATTTACCCTTACCCTAACCCTAACCCTAACACTAACCCTTACCCTAACCCTAACCCTAACCCTAATCCTAAGCCTTAACCTAACCCTAAGACTAACCCTAATCCTTGCTCTTACCCTAACCCTAACCCTAAACCTAAACCTTACCCTAGCCCTAACCCTAACACTTACCCTTACCCTAACCCTAAACCTAACCCTAACCCTAAACCTTACCCTTACCTTTATCCTAACCCTAACCCTAACCCTAACCCTAACCATTACCTTAACCCTGACCCTAACCCTAGCCCTAACCCCTAACCCTAACCCTAACCCTAAACCTTACCTTACCCTAACGCTAACCCTAACTGCTAATCCTAATCCTAACCCTAACCTTTACCCTTACCCTAACCCTAACCATAACCTTAACCCTAACCCTAACACTAACCCTAACCCTAACCCTTACCCTTACCCTAACCGTAACCCTAAACCTAACCCTAACCCTAACACTAACCCTTACCCTTACCCTAACAATAACCCTAACCCTAACCCTAACCCTAACCCTAAACCTTACCCTTACCCTAAATGTAACCCTAAACCTAACCCTAACCCTTACACTTACCCTAAACCTAACCCTAACCTTAACATAAACATAACCCCAACCTTAACCCTAACCCTAACCCTAACCCTTACCCTTACCCTAACCCTAACCATAAACCTAACCCTAACCCTAACCCTAACCCTTACCCTTAACCTAACCCTAACCCTAACCCTAAACCTAACTCTAACCCTAACCCTAAGCCTAACCCTGACCCATCCCTAACCCTAAACCTAACCCTAAAACTTACCCTTACCCTAAACCTAAACCTAAGCCTAACCCTTACCCTTACCCTTACCCTTACCGTAACCCTAACCCTAACCTTTACCCTTACCCTAACCGTAAACCTAACCCTAAACCTTACCCTTACCCTTACCCTAACCCTAACCCTTACCCTTACCCTTACCCTAACCCTAACCCTAACCCTAACCCTTACCCTTACCCTAACCCTTACCGTAACCCTAACCCTTACCCTAACCCCAACCCTAACCCTAACCCTAACCCTAAACTTAACCCTAAACCTTAACCTTACCCTAACACTAACCGCAAACCTAAGACTAACCCAAACCCTAACCCTAACTTTAACACTTACCCTTACCATAAACCTAACCCTAACCCTTAGTCTAACCGTAACCGTAACCCTAACCCTAACCCTTACCCTTACCCTAACCTTAACCCTAACCCCAATCCTAACTCTAACACTTACCCTAACCCTAACCCTGACCCTAACCCTAACCTTACCCTAACCCTAACCCCAACCCTAAACCTAAACGTAACCCTAAACCTTACCCTTACCATAACCCTAATACTAACCCTAACCCTAACCCCTAAACCTAACCCTAAACCTAACCTTAACCTTAACCTTATCCTAACCCTAACCCTAACCCTAAACCAAACTCTAACATTTACCCTTACCCTAACCCTAACCCTAACCCTAAACCTTACCCTAACCCTAACCCTAACCCTAATCCTAAGCCTTAACCTAACCCTAAGACTAACCCTAATCCTTGCTCTTACCCTAACCCTAACCCTAAACCTAAACCTTACCCTAACCCTAACCCTAACACTTACCCTTACCCTAACCCTAAACCTAACCCTAACCCTAAACCTTACCCTTACCTTTATCCTAACCCTAACCCTAACCCTAACCCTAACCATTACCTTAACCCTGACCCTAACCCTAGCCCTAACCCCTAACCCTAACCCTAACCCTAAACCTTACCTTACCCTAACGCTAACCCTAACTGCTAATCCTAATCCTAACCCTAACCTTTACCCTTACCCTAACCCTAACCATAACCTTAACCCTAACCCTAAGCCCTAACCCTAACCCTAAACCTTATCCTTACCCTAACCCTAACCCTAACCCTTACCCCTAATCCTAATCCTAACCCTAACCCTTACCCTTACCCTAACCTTAACCCTAACCTTAACCCTAACCCTAACACTAACCCTAAACCTAACCCTTACCCTTACCCTAACCGTAACCTTAACCTAACTGTAACCCTAACCCTAACCCTTACCCTTACCCTAACAATAGCCCTAACCCTAACCCTAACCCTAACCCTAAACGTTACCCTTACCCTAACCATAACCCTAAACCTAATCCTAACCCTTACACTTACCCTAACCCTAACCCTAACCCTAAACCAAACCCTAACCCTCAACCTAACCATTACCCTTACCCTAACCCAAAACCTAAACCTCACTCTAACCCTAACCCTAATCCTAACCATTACCCTAACATTAACCCTAACCCTAACCCCTAACACTAACCCTAACCCTAACCCTCACTCTATTCCTAACCCTAACCCTAAACATTACCTTAACACTAAACCTAACCCTAACCCTAACCCTCACTCTTTCCCTAACCTAACCCTAAACATTACCCTAACACTAACCCTAACCCTAAACCTTACCCTGACCCTAACCCTAACCCTAACCTTAACCTAACCCTTACCATTTCACTAACCCTAAAACTAACCCTGACCCTAACCCAAACCCAAACCCCTAACCCTAACCCTAATCCTAGCCCTTACCCTTACATTAACCATAACCATAACCCTAACCCTAACCCTAACCCTTACCTTAACCCTAACCCTAACCCTAACCCTAACCCCTAGCCCTAATCCTAACCCTAAATCTAAACCTTACCCTAACCCTTACCCTTACCCTAACACTAACCCTAAACCTAAATCTAACCCTAACCCTAAGCCTAACCATTACCCTTACCCTAACCCTAAATCTAACCCTAAACCTTACCCTTACCCTAACCCTAAACCTAACCCTTAACCTTACCCTAACCCGAACACTAACCCTAACGCTTACCCTTACCCTAACTCTTACCGTAACCCTAAACCTTACCCTAACCCCATCCCTAACCCTAACCCTAACTCTAACCTTAACCCTAACCCTTAACCTTACCCTAACCCTAACCCCAAACCTACCCCTAACCCAAACCCTAACCCTAACCTTAACACTTACCCTTACCCTAAACCTAACCCTAACCCTTAGTCTAACCGTAACCGTAACCCTAACCCTTACCCTTACCCTAACCTTAACCCTAACCCTAACACTAACACTAACACTAACACTTACCCTTACCCTAACCCTAACCCTGACCCTAACCTTACCCTAACCCTAACCCTAACCCTAACCCTAACCCCTAACCCTAACCCTAAACGTAACCCTTACCCTTACCGTTACCCTAACCCTAACACTAACCCCTAACCCTAACCCCTAACCCTAACCCTAACCTTAACCCTAAATCTAAACTTAACCTTATCCTAACCCTAACCCTAACCCTAACCCTAAACCTAACCCTAACATTTATCCTTACCCTAACTCTAACCCTAACACTTACACTAACCCTAACCCTAAACCTAATGCTAAGCCTTACCCTAACTCTAAGCCTAACGCTAATCCTTGCTCTTACACTAACCCTAACCCTAAACCTAACCCTCACTCTATCCCTAACCCTAACTCTAAACATTACCTTAACACTAAACCTAACCCTAACCCTAACCCTCACTCTATCCCTAAACCTAACCCTAAACATTACCCTAACACTAACCCTAACCCTAACCCTAACACTTACCCTGACCCTAAACCCAACACTAACCCTTACCCTAACCCCTACCCTTTCGCTAACCCTAAAACTAACCCTGACCCTAACCCAAATCCAAACCCCTAACCCTAACCCTAATCCTAGCCCTTACACTTACACTAACCCTAACCCTAAACCTAACCCTAACCCTAACACTTACCCTAACACTAACCCTAACCCTAAACCCTAAACCTAACCCCAACCCTAACCGTAACCCGAGCCCTTACCCTTACCCTAACCCTAACCATAAACCTAACCCTAACCCTAACCCTAACTCTAACACTTACCCTTACCCTATCCCTAACCCTAACCCTAATGCTTGGCCTACCCTAAGCCTAACCATTACCCTTAGCCTAACCCGAAACCTAACCTTCACTCTAACCCTAACCCTAACCCTAACCATTACCCTAACACTAACCCTAACCCTAACCCCTAACACTAACCCTAACCCTAACCCTCACTCTAACCCTAACCTTAACCCTAACCCTAACCATTACCCTAACACTAACCCTAACCCTAACCCTTACCCTTACCCTAAACCTAAACCTAACCTTAACCCCAACCCTAAAACTAACCCTAACCCTTAACCTTCTCCTAACTCTAATCCTAAACCTAACCCTAACGCTAACTTTAACCCTAAACCTTACCCTAACCCTAACCCTAACCCTAACCCTAAACCTATCACTAACCCTAATTCTAACCCTTACACTTACCCTAACACTAACCCTAAGCCTAACCCTAACCCTTACCCTTACTTAACCCTAAACCTAACCGTATCACTAACATCAAACTTTAACCCTACCCCTAACCTTACCCTTACCCTAAACATAAACCTAACCCTAACACTAATCCTAACCCCTAACCCTAACCATAACCATTACCCTTACCCAAACTCTAAACCTAACCTTAGCCCTAACCCTAACACTAACCCTAACCCTAACCCTTACCATAACCCTAACCCTAACCCTAACACTTACCCTTACCCTAACCCTAACCCTAAACCTAAACCTAACCCGAACCCTAACTCTAACCTTACCCTAACCCTAACCTAACCCTAACCTCCAACCTAACCCTTACCCTTACCGTAACCCTAAACCTAACCCTAAACCTTACCCTTACCCTAACCCTAACCCTAACCCTTACCCTTACCCTAAACCTAACACTAAGCCTAACCCTTACCCTTACCCTAAACGTTACCGTAAACCTAACCCTTACCCTAACCCCAACCCTAACCCTAACCCTAACCTTAACCCTTAAACTTACCCTAAGACTAACGCCAAACCTAACCCTAACCAAAACCCTAACCATAACCTCAACACTTACCCTTACCCTAAACCTAAACCTAACCCTTAGTCAAACCGTAACCCTAACCCTAACCTTAACCCTAACCCTTAAACTTACCCTAACACTAACCACAAACCTAACCTTAACCCAAACCCTAACCCTAACCTTAACACTTACCCTTACCCTAAACCTAACCCTAACCCTTAGTCAAACCGTAACCCTAACCCTAACCCTAACCCTTACCCTAACCCTAACCATGACCCAACCCTAACCTTACCCTAACCCTAACCCTAAACGTAACCCTAACCCTTACCCTTACCATAACCCTGACCCTAACCCTAACCCCTAACCCTAACCCTAAACCTAACCTTAACCTTAACCTTATCCTAACCCTAACCCTAACCCTAAACCTAACCCTAACATTTACCCTTACCCTAACCCTAACCCTAACACTAACCCTTACCCTAACCCTAACCCTAACCCTAATCCTAAGCCTTAACCTAACCCTAAGACTAACCCTAATCCTTGCTCTTACCCTAACCCTAACCCTAAACCTAAACCTTACCCTAGCCCTAACCCTAACACTTACCCTTACCCTAACCCTAAACCTAACCCTAACCCTAAACCTTACCCTTACCTTTATCCTAACCCTAACCCTAACCCTAACCCTAACCATTACCTTAACCCTGACCCTAACCCTAGCCCTAACCCCTAACCCTAACCCTAACCCTAAACCTTACCTTACCCTAACGCTAACCCTAACTGCTAATCCTAATCCTAACCCTAACCTTTACCCTTACCCTAACCCTAACCATAACCTTAACCCTAACCCTAACACTAACCCTAACCCTAACCCTTACCCTTACCCTAACCGTAACCCTAAACCTAACCCTAACCCTAACACTAACCCTTACCCTTACCCTAACAATAACCCTAACCCTAACCCTAACCCTAACCCTAAACCTTACCCTTACCCTAAATGTAACCCTAAACCTAACCCTAACCCTTACACTTACCCTAAACCTAACCCTAACCTTAACATAAACATAACCCCAACCTTAACCCTAACCCTAACCCTAACCCTTACCCTTACCCTAACCCTAACCATAAACCTAACCCTAACCCTAACCCTAACCCTTACCCTTAACCTAACCCTAACCCTAACCCTAAACCTAACTCTAACCCTAACCCTAAGCCTAACCCTGACCCATCCCTAACCCTAAACCTAACCCTAAAACTTACCCTTACCCTAAACCTAAACCTAAGCCTAACCCTTACCCTTACCCTTACCCTTACCGTAACCCTAACCCTAACCTTTACCCTTACCCTAACCGTAAACCTAACCCTAAACCTTACCCTTACCCTTACCCTAACCCTAACCCTTACCCTTACCCTTACCCTAACCCTAACCCTAACCCTAACCCTTACCCTTACCCTAACCCTTACCGTAACCCTAACCCTTACCCTAACCCCAACCCTAACCCTAACCCTAACCCTAAACTTAACCCTAAACCTTAACCTTACCCTAACACTAACCGCAAACCTAAGACTAACCCAAACCCTAACCCTAACTTTAACACTTACCCTTACCATAAACCTAACCCTAACCCTTAGTCTAACCGTAACCGTAACCCTAACCCTAACCCTTACCCTTACCCTAACCTTAACCCTAACCCCAATCCTAACTCTAACACTTACCCTAACCCTAACCCTGACCCTAACCCTAACCTTACCCTAACCCTAACCCCAACCCTAAACCTAAACGTAACCCTAAACCTTACCCTTACCATAACCCTAATACTAACCCTAACCCTAACCCCTAAACCTAACCCTAAACCTAACCTTAACCTTAACCTTATCCTAACCCTAACCCTAACCCTAAACCAAACTCTAACATTTACCCTTACCCTAACCCTAACCCTAACCCTAAACCTTACCCTAACCCTAACCCTAACCCTAATCCTAAGCCTTAACCTAACCCTAAGACTAACCCTAATCCTTGCTCTTACCCTAACCCTAACCCTAAACCTAAACCTTACCCTAACCCTAACCCTAACACTTACCCTTACCCTAACCCTAAACCTAACCCTAACCCTAAACCTTACCCTTACCTTTATCCTAACCCTAACCCTAACCCTAACCCTAACCATTACCTTAACCCTGACCCTAACCCTAGCCCTAACCCCTAACCCTAACCCTAACCCTAAACCTTACCTTACCCTAACGCTAACCCTAACTGCTAATCCTAATCCTAACCCTAACCTTTACCCTTACCCTAACCCTAACCATAACCTTAACCCTAACCCTAACACTAACCCTAACCCTAACCCTTACCCTTACCCTAACCGTAACCCTAAACCTAACCCTAACCCTAACACTAACCCTTACCCTTACCCTAACAATAACCCTAACCCTAACCCTAACCCTAACCCTAAACCTTACCCTTACCCTAAATGTAACCCTAAACCTAACCCTAACCCTTACACTTACCCTAAACCTAACCCTAACCCTAAAACCTAAACATAACCCCAACCTTAACCCTAACCCTAACCCTAACCCTTACCCTTACCCTAACCCTAACCATAAACCTAACCCTAACCCTAACCCTAACCCTTACCCTTAACCTAACCCTAACCCTAACCCTAAACCTAACTCTAACCCTAACCCTAAGCCTAACCCTGACCCATCCCTAACCCTAAACCTAACCCTAAAACTTACCCTTACCCTAAACCTAAACCTAAGCCTAACCCTTACCCTTACCCTTACCCTTACCGTAACCCTAACCCTAACCTTTACCCTTACCCTAACCGTAAACCTAACCCTAAACCTTACCCTTACCCTTACCCTAACCCTAACCCTTACCCTTACCCTTACCCTAACCCTAACCCTAACCCTAACCCTTACCCTTACCCTAACCCTTACCGTAACCCTAACCCTTACCCTAACCCCAACCCTAACCCTAACCCTAACCCTAAACTTAACCCTAAACCTTAACCTTACCCTAACACTAACCGCAAACCTAAGACTAACCCAAACCCTAACCCTAACTTTAACACTTACCCTTACCATAAACCTAACCCTAACCCTTAGTCTAACCGTAACCGTAACCCTAACCCTAACCCTTACCCTTACCCTAACCTTAACCCTAACCCCAATCCTAACTCTAACACTTACCCTAACCCTAACCCTGACCCTAACCCTAACCTTACCCTAACCCTAACCCCAGCCCTAAACCTAAACGTAACCCTAAACCTTACCCTTACCATAACCCTAATACTAACCCTAACCCTAACCCCTAACCCTAACCCTAAACCTAACCTTAACCTTAACCTTATCCTAACCCTAACCCTAACCCTAAACCAAACTCTAACATTTACCCTTACCCTAACCCTAACCCTAACCCTAAACCTTACCCTAACCCTAACCCTAACCCTAATCCTAAGCCTTAACCTAACCCTAAGCCTAACGCTAATCCTTGCTCTTACCCTAACCCTAACCCTAAACCGAACTCTAACCCTAACCCTAACCCTAACACTTACCCTTACCCTAACCCTAACTCTAACCCTAACCCTAAACCTTACCCTTACCTTTATCCTAAACCTAACCCTAACCCTAACTCTAACCATTACCTTAACCCTGACCCTAAACCTAACCCTAACCCCTAAACCTAAACCTTACCTTACCCTAACCCTAACCGCTAATCCTAACCCTAACCCTAACCCTTACCCTTACCCTAACCCTAACCCTAACCTTAAACCTAAACCTAATACTAACCCTAACCCTAACCCTAACCCTTACTCTTACCCTAACCGTAACCCTAAACCTAACCCTAACCCAAGCCCTTACCCTTACCCCAGCAATAACCCTAACCCTAACCCTAACCGTAACCCTAAACCTTACCCTTGCCCTAACTGTAACCCTAAACCTAACCCTAACCCTTACACTTACCCTAACCCTAACCCTAAATCCTAAACATAACCCCAACCTTAACCCTCACCCTAACCCTAACACTAAGCCTTACCCTTACCCTAACCCTAACCATAAACCTAACCCTAAACCTAACCCTAACCCTTACCCTTACCCTAACCGTAAGCCTAAACCTAACCCTAACCCTAACCCCTAACCCTAACCCTAACCCTAACCCTTACTCTTATCCTAAACCTAACCCTAACCCTAACACTTACCCTTACCCTAACCCTAACCCTAACCCTAAACCTAACCCTAACCCTAACCCTGATCCTAACCCTAAACCTTACCTTTACCGTAACCATAACCCTAACCCTAACCCTAAACCTAAACCTAACACTTAAACTTACCCTAACCCTAACCCTAATCCTAATGCTTGCCCTACACTAAACCTAACCCTAACAATTACCCTTACCCTAATCCAAAACCTAAGCCTCACTCTAACCCTAACCCTAAACCTAACCATTACCCTAACATTAACCCTAACCTTAACCCCTAACACTAACCCTAACTCTAACCCTCACTCTATCCCTAACCCTAACCCTAAACATTACCCTAACACTAAACCTAACCCTAACCCTTACCCTGACCCTAAACCTAACCCTAAACTTAACCCCAAACCTAAAACTAACCCTAAACCTTACCCTTCCCCGAACTATAACCCTAACCTAACCCTAAACCTAACCCTAACCCTAACTCTTAACCTAACCCTAACCCTAACCCTAACTGTAAACCTTACCCTTACCCTAACCTTATCCCTAACCCTAACCCTAACCCTTACCCTACCCTAACCCTTACCCTAACCCTAATCCTTACCCTTACCCTAAACCTAACTCTAAACCTAACCCCAACCCTAACCCTAACCCTAACCCCTAACCCTAACCCTAACCCGTACCCTAAACCTTTCCCTAAGCCTAACCCAATCCTAAACCTAACTCTAACTCTAAACCTCAAAATAACCCTTACCCTTACCCTAAACCTAACCCTAAACCTAACCAAAATCCTAACCCTAACCCTAAACCTGACCCTAACCCTTAACTTTACCCTAACCCTAACCCTAACACTAACACTAACCTTAATGCTAACCCTAATCCTAACCCTAACTGTAACCCTTACCCTAACCCTAACCCTAACCCTTAACCTTACCCTAACACTAACCCCAAACCTACCTCTAACCCAAACCCTAACCCTAATCTTAACACTTACCCTTACCCTAAACCTAACCCTAACCCTTAGTCTAACCGTAACCCTAACCCTAACCCTAACCCTTACCCTTACCATAACCCTAACCCTAACCCCAACCCTAACTCTAACACTTACCCTAACCCTAACCCCTAACCCTAACCCTAACCCTAAACCTAACCTTAACCTTAACCTTATCCTAACCCTAACCCTAACCCTAACCCTTACCCTTACCATAACCCTAACCCTAACCCTAACGCCTAAACCTAAACCTAACCCTAAACCTAACCTTAACCTTAACCTTATCCTAACCCTAACCCTAACCCTAAACCTAACCCTAACACTTACCCTTACCTTAATCCTAACCCTAAACCTAACCCTAACCCTCACCCTAACCTTAACCCTAACCCCTAACCTAACCCTAATCCTAACCCTAACCCTTACCCTTACCCTAAACCTAACCCTAAACTTAATGCTAACCCTAACCCTAACCCTAACCCTTACCCTAGCCCTAACCCTAACCCTAAACTTAATACTAACCCTAACCCTAACCCTAACCCTTACCATTTCCCTAAGCCTAACTCTAAACCTAACCCCACCCCAACCCTAACCCTAACGCCTGAACCTAATCCTAACCCTGACCCTAACCCTTACCCTTACCCTAACCCTAACCCTAACCTTAATGCTAACCCTAACCCTAACCGAAACCCTTACCCTAACCCTAACCCTAACCCTAACCCTTACCCTAAGCATAACCCTAACCCTAACCCTTCCCCTTCCCCTAAATCTAACCCTAAACCTAACCCTAACCCTAACCCTTACCCTAACCCTAACCCTTACCCTAACTCTAATCCTAACCCTAACCCTAACCTTAACCCTAACCCTTACCCTTACCCTAACCCTAACCCTAACCCTAAACCTATCCCTAACCCTAAATCTAACCCTTACGCTTACCCTAACCCTAACCCTAACCCTTTCCCTTCCCTTAACCCTAACCCTAACCCTAACATCAAACTTTAACCCTAAACCTAAACCTTACGCTTACCCTAACCATAAACCTAACCCTAACACTAATCCTAACCCCTAACCCTAACCCTAACTCTTACCTTACCCAAACTCTAACCCTAACCTTAACCCTAACCCTAACACTAACCATAATCATAACCCTTACCCTCAACCTAACCCTAACCCTCAACCTAACCCTAACCCTAACCCCTGCCCTTAACCTAAACCTAAACCTAATCCTAACCCTAACCTTAACACTAACCCTAACCCTAAACCTATCCCTAACCCTAAACCTAACTCTAAACCTTACCCTTACCCTAATCCTAACCCTTACCTAACCTAACCCTAAACTTAATGCTAACCCTAACCCTAACCCTAACCCTTAACCTAACCCTAAACCTTACCCTAACCCTAACCCTAACCCTACCCCTAACCCTTACCTAAACCTTACCCTTTCCTTAACCCTAATCCTAACTCTAACCCTAACCCTAACCGTAACCCTAAACCTAAACCTAACCCTAACACTAACCCTAACCCTAACCTTAACCCTAACCCTCACTCTAACCCTAACCCTAACTCTTACCCTTACCCTAACCCTAATCCTAACCTTAACGCTAACCCTAACCCTAAACCTAAACCTAACCCCAACCCTAACCCTTACCCTTACCCTAACCCTAACCCTAAACCTAACCCTAACCCTAACCCTAACCCAAAAAATTAACCCTACCATATCCCTAAACTTAACCCTAAGCCTAACAGTAACCCTACCCTAACCTTTTCCCTTAACCTAATCCTAACCCTAAACCTAACCTTAACCCTAACCCTAACCTTAAAACTCACCCCTAACCCTAACCCTAATCCTAACCCTAACCCTTACCCTTACCCTAAACCTAACCCTAAATTTAATGCTAACCCTAAACCTAACCCTAAGCCTTACCCTAACCCTAACCCTAACCCTAACCTTAATGCTAACCCTAAGCCTAACCCTAACCCTAACCCTTACCCTTTCCCTAAGCCTAAACCAGTCCTAACCCTTACCTTACCATAACCCTAACCCTAACCCTAAACCTAACCCTAACCCTAACTCTAACTCTAAACCTAACCCTAACCCTTACCCTTGCCCTAACCCTAACCCTAAACCTAACCCTAAACCTAACCCTAAACCTTACCCTTACCCTAACCCTAACTGTAAACCTATCCCCAACCCTAAACCTAACCCTAACCCCTGACCCTAACCCTAACCCTGACCCTAACCCTTACCTTTACCCTAACCCTAACCCTAACCGTAAACCTTACCCTAACCCTAACCCTAACCCTTACCCTTAACCTAACCCTAAACCGTAACCCTTACCCTAACCCTAACCCTAAAACTTACCGTAACCCTAACCCTAACCCTTACCCCTAATCCCAACCCTAACCCTAACCCTAAACATAAATCTAAACCTAACACTAACCCTAACCATTACCCTTACCCTAACCGTAACCCTAAACCTAACCTAAACGTTACACTTACCCTAACCCTAACCCTAACCCTAACCCTAAACCCTAATCCTAACCGCAACCCTAACCCTAATCCTAACCCTACCCCTTACCCTTACCCTTACCCTAACCCTAACCCTAACCCTAACCGTAACCCTGACACTTACCCTTACCCTCACTCTAACCCTAACCCTAACCCTAATCATTAACCTAACACTAACCCTAACGCTAACCCTAACCCCTAACACTAACCCTAACCCTAACCCTCACTCTAACCCTAACCTTAACCCTAACCCTAACCATTACACTAACACTAAACCTAAGCCTAACCTTTACCCAAACCCTAACCCTAACCTTAACCCCAACCCTAAAACTAACCCTAACACTTACCCTTCCCCTAACTCTAAACCTAAAACTAACCCTAACCCTAACCCTAACCCTAACCCTTACCCTGACCCTAACCCATACCCTAACCCTAACCCTAACCCTAACCTTAACCCGAACCCTTACCCTTACCCTACCCCTAACCCTAACCCTAACCCTAAACCTATCCCTAACCCTAAATCTAACCCTTACACTTACCCTAACCCTAACCCTATCCCTAACCCTTACCCTTACCTTAACCCTAACCCTAACCCTAACATCAAACTTTAACCCTAATCCTAAACCTTACCCTTACCCAAACCATAAACCTAACCCTAACCGTAATCCTAAGTCCTAACCCTAAACCTAACCCTTACCCTTACCCTTACCCAAATTCTAACCCTAATCTTAACCCTAACCCTAACACTAACCATAATCCTAACCCTTAAACTAACCCTAACCCTAACCCTAACCCTAAACCTATCCCTAACCCTAAATCTAACCCTTAAACTTAACCTAACCCTAACCCTAACCCTAACCCTTACCCTTACCTTAACCCTAACCTTAACACTAACCTTAACCCTAACCCTTACCCTTACCCTAACCCTAACCCTAAGCCTAAACCTATCCCTAACCCTAAATCTAACACTTACACTTACCCTAACCCTAACCCTAACCCTTTCCCTTACCTTAACCTTAACCCTAACCCTAACCCTAACATCAAACTTTAACCCCAATCCTAAACCTTACCCTTACCCTAACCATAAACCTAACCCTAACCCTAACCATAACCCCTAAACCTAACCCTAACCCTTACCCTTACCCAAACTCTAACCCTAACCTTAACCCTAACCCTAGCATTAACCATAATCCTAACCCTTACCCTAACCCTAACCCTAACCCTAACACTTACCCTTACCTTAACCCTAACCCTAAACCTAACCCTAACCCTAACTCTAACCTTACCCTAACCCTAACCTAACCCTAACCCCAAACCTAACCTTTACCCTTACCATAACCCTAACCATAAACCTAAACCTAAACCTAACCCTAAACCTTACTCTTACCCTAACACTAACGTTAATGCTAACCCTAACCCTAACCCTATCCGTAACCCTTACCCTACCCTAAACCTAACCCTAATCCTTCCCTGTTGGGGACTGACTGTGGGGTCAGTGACCTTGGACCCGCACAACTGAGTACACAAGGAAGTAAGCTCTTATCATGATTTTGGGCTGTGTCAATAGCTTCTCATTTAACCTGTTTGGGACTTGATAGCTTCTCATTCAACCTATTTCAGACTTGATACTGTTTGTACGAATGTAGCCCCTGGCAGTTCCCTAGTTAAAAGATGTGTATTTAAGATTGAGAACTGGAAATAAACTGGGCTACGGTCTCGGGCGACAGGCTTCTTAAGCTGTGGCTCCTGATTTGGGCTGTAGCCCTCCTGAACCCCATCTGTTTGTCTCCTTGCCCCCTATTTCAGGAACCCCAATCTGCGAACCCTGGTTTGCTGCCGGTTGGCCCCGGCATCTGGCGCCCGAACAGGGACCCTGAAAATCTGGGACGAAGGTGAAGGACCCCTCCCTGTGGTGAGTAACACATCGTAGGACTATTAAGAGAAGATCTTAAGAGAGTGTATAGTCAGGAGTAAAAATTATGGGTCAAGCTAATAGCCATGGGTTATTTCTACCGATCTTAACAGGCCTATTTGAAGCCCACGGAACGCGGGTGGAAAAAGGGGTGCTTCAGAGCTTCCTACAGTTTGTCGAGGAGGCATGCCCGAGGTCTATAGAGGAGGAATTCCAAAAAGCCTGGCAGCGGATAGGAAAAAGAATTCTAGATTATTATGATGTATATGGCCCTGAGAAGACCCCAATAGAGGCTGCTACTGTATGGAGTTTAGTAAGTGAATACATAGATCCTCTACATGAAAATGCTGAACTTAATCTTGAATTAAGGGAACTTTATGAGTTAAAGGACCCTTCTGAAGAACCTGAGGCTGAGCCATATGCCGCAGCCCAAGAGAGTCTAAGTGAGATCTTGCAAAGGGAACAACAACCAGTAGATATTGAGTATCAGAATTCAGGTCTGAATACCAAGGAGGAAAGTTATGATGAGTCATTGGAGGGCCGGGTGGCTACGATAGAGAAGAAGTTAGACGAAATGCTACATCTTCTATCGAAAATGGGGACAGAGCAGAGAGCCCCCCCAGAAGTAGGAAAGAAATATGACCCTCAGGCCACTATGGTGTCTGATTCTAAACCTTACCCCTCACACCCACCGCCTCCGGCTGCAGCCTTATGGCCTCCATCCCTTTCTCAACCTTTAGGCAAGCCTAAAGGCCCTAGCAACAAGTCCCTTTTAACAGGCACTACAACCAGGCACAGTGCATCGCAATTAAACCTGACTCAGGCTGCTAGAGAGAGGGAAGGTATTTCAGGGCCTCGATGCTTCCCTAGTTTAGTTGATCATGATGAACAAGTATACCATCAGCCTGTTCCTGTTAAACTATTACAGGATTTAAAAAATGCCTGCTCCCAATATGGGCCAACTGCCCCTTTTACTCAAGTAATATTGGAGGCCGCGTGTGCTGGTATTGCATGCCCAAATGACTGGAAGCGGCTTCCAGAGCATGCCTTAGTGCAGGAGAGTACTTATTATGGGAGACAGAGTTCACTGCACAGTGTCGGGCTAAAATTGAAACAAATAGGTTTAAGAACCTGCCTTACACTGTTGATCAGTTGTTAGGAGAGGGAACCTATAAAAACACCGAAGATCAATTGGGTTATGCAAAGGAGGCCTATTTACAAATAAATGCTGCGGCGAGAGAGGCTTGGAAAAAGTTACGCAATTCCAATCGTACAAAAAATCTAGTAGAAGTTAACAGGGACCGAATGAACCTTATCTAGAATTTTTGTCTCGATTAATGGAGACTGCAGACTGCCTAGTACAAGATGAGAATGCAAGGGAGAGTATAGTTAGACACATAGCCTATGAAAATGCCAACGCCGCCTGTCAGGCGGCTATCAGACCCCATAGGAATAAGGGAGGAATCACGGACTTTATTTCACTGTGTGCTGATATTGGACCCTCCCATGTACAAGGCCTTACTTTAGCCGCCGCTCCTCAAGGAAAGACTGTTAGTGAGTCTCTAAAATATAGAGGTCAGCGGCATTCTCGGGATGCTAGACCCCCAGGGCGTTGCTTTTCTTGTGGACAAATAGGACATTGGATGACGCAATGCCCACGCCAGGCCAGGCAAAAGAGAGAAAAATCACCTGGCACATGTCCACGCTGTGGTAAAGGGAAGCACTGGGCTAAAGATTGCAGGTCAAGAACAGATCGCAATGGCCGCCCGCTTTCTGGAAACTGGAGAGGGGGCCAGCCCCTGGCCCCGCAAAACCATGGGGCAGTCCCTCCCTCTTCTCGGCCACAAGTGCATCTTCTAACAACCCCCCAAGATCAGTCTCCAGCCTCCTCCGTGCCACCCCAGGCAGTGCAGGATTGGACCTCTGTTCCTCCACCTGCTCAGTATTGACCCCAGAGATGGGGACACAAGCTCTCCCCAGGGGGGTCTTCGGTCCCCTTCCCCCAGGAGTGGCTGGATTGCTGTTAGGGCGAAGTAGCTCAGCCCTTAAAGGGATACAGATTACACCTGGCAAAATTGACCAGGATTTTACTGGAGAAATCAAAGTTATGGCCTCTGCCCCGAAACACGTGGTATCGATCACAGCCGGTCAAAAATTGGCACAACTAATACTCGTCCCTTTACCCCGCGGGGAGACTGTTAATTCCCCATGTGGACAGAGAGGATTTAGATCTTCTGATATCTATTGGGTACAAGGCATAAAACAAGAGAGGCCTGAGATGACTATATTTATACAAGAAAAGCCCTTTAAAGGAATATTAGACACTGGAGCAGATGTGTCTGTGATATCTAAAAAACATTGGCCAGCCCAATGGCCCCTGACAACCTCTATGACTTCCCTACAGGGGGTTGGGCAAGCAACTGACCCACAGCAGAGCAGTGCGATCCTTGTTTGGAGAGATGAGGAAGGGCACTCTGGTCATTTTCAGCCATTTGTCTTGGATCATCTGCCAATTAATTTATGGGGTCGTGATATCATGGAAAAAATGGGAGTGTATATGTTTAGTCCTAGTGCTGCGGTCACTAAGCAGTTACTTGATCAAGGCCTCCTCCCCTTTAGGGGACTAGGCCGAGCAGCACAGGGGGAGCTAGAGCCACTCCAACCCCAGTCTCACCCTACGAGACAAGGATTAGGGTATCCCTTGACGGGAGCTGTCGTTTGCCCTCCCCCTCATGCTGATCCCATAAATTGGCTCTCTGAACAACCGGTATGGGTTGAACAGTGGCCTCTTTCACTAGAAAAGATCATTGCAGTACAGCAGCTGGTACAGGAACAGCTGGACTTGGGGCATGTGGCCCCTTCTAACTCTCCATGGAATTCTCCAATTTTTGTTATAAAGAAAAAGTCAGGTAAATGGAGGCTGTTACAGGATTTGAGGAAAGTGAACGCCACCATGGAACTGATGGGAGCCCTACAGCCTGGCTTGCCTTCACCCATGGCAATCCCAAAGGATACTTATAAGATTATTATAGATTTGAAGGATTGTTTCTATACTATACCCCTGGCGCTTCAAGACTGTAAGCGCTTTGCCTTCAGCGTCCCCTCTGTTAATTTTAAAGAACCCATGAAGCGATATCACTGGCTTGTGCTCCCACAGGGCATGGCAAATAGCCCAACTTTATGTCAAAGTTTTGTAGCTAGAGCCATTTCTTCCACTCGTGAAAAATTTTCTTCTGTTTATATTGTTCATTATATGGATGACATCTTGTTGGCTTGTTCTGACCCTATCGTCGTACGACAAGCCTTCGGACTACTAAAGCAAGATCTGAGCCTCTTTGGCCTTATAATAGCAGCTGAAAAGGTTCAGGAACACCCCCCTTTTACATATCTAGGCCATATATTAGGCCCACACTATTTTAAAAGCCAAAAAATACAATTAAAAACTTCACACTTAAGAACTCTTCATGATTTTCAGCAATTCTTAGGAGATATAAATTGGCTTCGGCCTTATCTAAAGCTCTCCACAGGAGAGTTAAAACCCCTTTTTGATCTCTTAAAAGGAGATACCAACCATACATCCTTGCGCGAATTAAATCCTGACGCCAAGAGTGCCATCCAAATTGTAGAAAAGGCAATTTCCCAGCAACAAATGACCTATTGTGACTATTCTAAACCCTGGGGAGTTTACATTTTAGCTACTTCTCACTCCCCAACTGCTGTATTGTGGCAGGATGGCCCACTTTTATGGCTTTATCTACCATCAACACCCGGCAAAGTGCTGACCCCCTACTACGAATTGGTAGCTAATTTGATACATATGTGCCGAGTGGATTCCCGTAAATATTTAGGTCAGGAACCTCATTTTATCTGTGTCCCATATAATCTACAACAACAAGATTGGCTATTCGCCAATTGTGATTCTTGGGCCATTGCTTGGGCCAATTATACGGGGAAAATTTTGCATCACTACCCGTCTAACAAACTTCTCCAATTTGCTGCGTGTCATACGTTTCTATTTCCTTCCATAGTACAGGCCTCGCCTTTATCTTCTGCTGCTTTGGTATTTACAGATGGATCCTCTAATGGAAAGGCTGCTTTGACCATTAATGGGAAAACTCAATCTTGGGTTACGGGTTTTTCCTCCGCCCAAGAGGTGGAATTAGAGGCTGTTTTACAAGCACTCGTCCTGTTACAAGACGAGCCCTTTAACTTATACTCAGACAGTCAATATGTAATTCGTGCTCTTCAAGTCATAGAAACCGCCCCGTGTCCCATTTCCTCCTCTTGTTTTCGCTCCGGATTCTCCATGTTGGACCCAAAATGAGAAGCTATTGACACAGCCCAAAATCATGATAAGAGCTTACTTCCTTGTGTACTCAATTGTGCGGGTCCAAGGTCACTGACCCCACAGTCAGTCCCCAACACTTCCCCTAACCCTAACCGTAACCTTTACCCTTTCCCTAACCCTAACCCTAACCATAAACCTTACCCTTACCCTAACCCAAACCCTTACCCTTACCCTTACCGTAACCCTAACCCTAACCTTAACCCTAACACTAACCCTAACACTAACCCTTACCCTTACCCTAACTCTAACCCTAACCCTAAACCTATCCCAAACCCTAAATCTAACGCCTAACCCTAACCCTGACCCTGACGCTAACCCTCACACTTACCCTATGCCTAACCCTAACCTTAATGCTAACCCTAATCCTAACCCTAACCCTTACCCTAACCCTAACCGTAACCCTAATGTTTGCCCTACCCTAACCCTAAACCTAACGCTTACCCTTATCCTAACCCAAAATCTACCCTTAATGTTAACCCTACCCCTAACCCTAACCTAAACCTTACCCTAACCCTAACAGTAATCCTTACCCTAATGCTAACCCTAACAATAACCCTTAAGCTAAACCTTACCCTTTCCTTAACCCTAACCCTAACCCTAACCCTAACCCTAACCGTAACTTTAACCCTATCCCTAACCCAAACTGTAACCCTTACCCTTACCCTAAACCTAACCTTAAACCTAACCCTAACCGTAACCCTAACCCTTACCATAACCCTAACCCTAAACCTAACCCTAACCCTAACCCTAACCTCTAACTCTAACCCTAACAATAACGCTAACCCTAAACCTAAACCTACCATTACCCTAACCCAAACTCTTAACCTTACCATATCCCTAAACCTAACCCTAACTCTAACCCTAACCGTAACCCTAAACCTAACCCTAACCCTAACCCCAACAATAACCCTAACCCTAACCCTAACGCTTACCCTTACTCTAAACCTAACCATAAAACTAACCCTAACCCTAACCCTAACACTTACCCTTACCCTAACCCTAAACCTAATGATTGCCCTACCCTAACCCTAACCCTAAGCATTACCCTTACCCTAAACCAAAACCTAACCCTCACTGTAACCCTAACCCTAACCCTAACCATTAACCTAACATTAACCCTAACCCTAACCCTAAACCCTAACACCAACCCTAACCCTAACCCTCACTCTAACCCTAACCTTAAACCTAACCCTAACCATTACCCTAACACTAACCCTAACCCTAACCCTTACCCTTACGCTAACCCTAACACTAAGCTTAACCCCAACCCTAAAACTAAGCCTAACCCTTACCCTTCCCCTAAATCTAACCCTAAACCTAACCCTAACATTAACCCTTACCCTAACCCTAACCCTTACCCTAACCCTAACCCTAACCCTAACCCTAACCTTAACCCTAACCCTTACACTTACCCTAACCCTAACCCTAACACTAACACTAAACCTATCCCTAACCCTAAATCTAACCCTTACGCTTACCCTAACCCTAACCCTAACCCTAACCCTAACCCTAAAACTTACCCTTACCCTAATCCTAACCCTCAACCTAACCCTAACCCTAACCCTAACTCTAACCTTACACTAACCCTAACCTAACCCTAACCCCAAACCTAATCCTTACCTTTACCCTAACCCTAACCATAAACCTAACCCTAAACCTAACCCTGAACCTTACTCTTACCCTACCCCTAACGTTAACGGTAACAGAAACCCTAACCCTATCCGTAAACCATACCCTACCCTAAACCTAACTCTAATACTTACCCTAACCCTAATCCTAACCCTTACCCTTTCCCTAACCCTAACCATAAACCTTACCCTTATCCTAACCCTAACCCTTACCCTTACCCTTACCGTAACCGTAACCCTAACCTTAACCCTAACACTAACCCTAACGGTAACCCTTACCCTTACCCTAACCCTAAACCTAAACCTAACCCTAACACTAAACCTAACCCCTAAACCTAAACCTAATCCTGACCTTAACCCTCACACTTACCCTATTCCTAACCCTAACCTTAATGCTAACCCTAACCCTAACCCATACCCTAACCCTAACCCTCACCCTAAGGCTTGCCCTACCCTAACCCTAACCCTAGCCCTTACCCTTACCCTAACCCAAATCCTACCCTTAATATTAACCCTACCACTAACCCTAACCCTAAACCTTACCTTAACATAACACTAATCCTTACCCTAACCCTAACCTTAACACTAATCCTTTCCCTAACCCTTACCCTTTCCTTAACCCTAATCCTAAGCCTAACAATAACATTAACCTTAAGCTTAACCCTCACTCTAACCCTAACCCTAATCCTAACACCTAACCCTAAATGTAACCCTTACCCTAACCCTAACCCTAACCCTAACCCTAACCCTAATCCTTACACTAACCCTAACCCTAACCCTAACCCTTACCCTTTCCCAAACCCTAAACCTAACCCTAACCCTAACCCTTACCCTTACCCTAACCCTAACCCTAAACCTAACCCTAACCCTAACCCTAACCCTAATTGTAACTTTAACGCTATCCCTAACCCTTACCGTAACCCTTACCCTTACCCTAAACCAAACCCTAAACCTAACACTAACCATAACCCTAACCCTTACCCTAACCCTAACCCTAAACCTAACCCTAACCCTAAACCTAACAATAACCCTAACCCTAAAACTTACCCTTACTCTAACCCTAAACCTAAACCTAACCCTAACCCTGCCCTTACCATAAACGTAAACCTAATCCTAACCCTGACACTAACCTTAACTCTAACCCTAACCCTAACCCTTACCGTAACCTAACCCTAACCCTAACCCTAAAACTAACCCTAACCCTAACCCTAACCCTAACCCTAAACCTTACCCTTACCCTAATCCTAATCCTAAACCTAAGCCTAACCCTAACCCTAAACTTAACCCTAACCCGTAACCCTAACCCTAATCCTAACCCTAACCCTTACCCTTACCCTAAATCTAATCCTGAACTTAATGCTAACCCTAACCCTAACCCTAACCCTAAACTTAATACTAACCCTAACCCTAACACTAGCCCTAACCCTTACCCTTTCCCTAAGCCTAACTCTAATCCTAACCCAACCCTAACCCTAACCCTAACCTCTGACAATAACCCTAACCATGACCCTAACCCTTACCCTTACCCAACCCTAACCCTAACCTTAATGCTAACCGTAACCCTAACCCTAACCGAAACCCTTACCCTAACCCTAACCCTAACCCTAACGCTAACCCTTACCCAAACCTTAACCCTAACCCTAACACTTATCCTAACCCTAACGCTAACCCAAACCCTAAACCTAACCCTAACCCTAACCCTAACCCCTAACCCCACCCTAACCCTAACGCTTAACCTTATCATAACCTCAAAACTAACCCTAACCCTAACCCTAACACTTACCCTTACCCTAACCCTAACCCTAACCCTAAACCTAAACCTAACACAAACCCTAACCCTAACCTCACCCTTTCCCTTACCCTAACCCTAACCCCAAACCTAATCCTACCCTTACCCTAACCCAAACTCTTAACTTACCATATCCCTAAACCTAACCCTAACTCTAACCCTTACCGTAACCCTAAACCTAACCCTAACCCTAACAACAAAAATAACCCTAACCCTAACCCTAACGCTTACCCTTACCCTAAACCTAACCATAAAACTAACCCTAACCCTAACCCTAACACTTACCCTTACCCTACACCTAACCCTGACCCTAACGCTAACCTTACCCTAACCCTAACCCTAACACTTACCCCTAATCCGAACCCTAACCCTAACCCTTACCCATACCCTAACAATAACGCTAATCCTAAACCCGAAGCCTAACCCTAACCGTAACACTTACCCTTACCTAACCCTAAACCTAATCTTAACCCTTTCCCTAACACTAAACATAACCCTAACCTTAACTCCTAACCCTAACCCTAACTCTAACCCTAACTCTAACACTTACCCTTACCCTAATCCTAACATTAACCCTAACCCTTATCCTAACCTAACCCTAACACTTACGATAACCCTAACCTTAACCACTAAACCTAACCCTAACCCTAACGCTCACCCTAACCCTAACCCTAACCCTAACCCTTGCCCTAAACCTATCCCTAACCCTAACCTTTACTCTTACCCTAACCCAGACCCTAACCTTAACCCCAACACTAAGATTAACCCTAACCCTTCCCCTTACCCTAACCTTAACCCTAACCCTAACCCTAACCCTAACCCTTACCCTATCCCTAACCCTACCCCTAACCCTAACCCTAACCCTTACCCTAACTCTAAACCTAACCCTAACCCTAACCCCAACCTTTCCCCTTACAATAACCCTAACCCTAAACCTAACCCTAACCCTAAACCTAACCCTTACTCTAACCCTAACCCTAACCCTAACCCTAACGCTTACCCTAACCCTAAACCTAACCCTAACCCTACTCTAACCCTTACCCTTACCCTAACCATAAAGCTAAACCTAACTCTAACCATAACCCTAACCCTACCCTTACCCTAACCCTAACCCTAAACCTTACCCTTACCCTATACCTAACCCTAACCCTAAACCTAACCCCAACCCTTTCCCTTACCCTAACCTAACCCTCAATTTAATGGTAACCGTAACCCTAACCGTAACCATAACCCTTAACCTAACCCTAAACCTAACCCTAATCCTTACCCTCACCCTAATCCTAACCATAACCGGTACTCTTTCCCTAATCCTAACCCTAACCATAACCCTAACCATTAACCTTACCCTTATCCTAAACCTAACCCTAACCCTTACCCTAACCCTAACCCTAAACAAACCCCAACCCTAACCCTAACCCTAACCCTAACCCTAACACTTACCCTAATCCTAACCCTACCCCTTACCCTTCCCCAAACTCTAACCCTAACCTAACCCTAACCCTAACCCTTACCCTTAACCTAACCCTAACCCTAACCCTAACATAACCCTTACCCTTACCCTAACCCTAAGACTAACCTTAACCTGAACCCTAAACATAACCCTAACCCTAACCATTACCCTAACAGTAAACCTAACCCTAACCCTAACACTTACCCTTACCCTAACCCTAACCCTAACTCTTACCCTAACCCTAACCCTAACACAAACCCTAACCCTAACCCTTACACTTACCCTAAGCCTAACCCTTACCCTTACCCTAAACCTCAACATAACCTTAATGCTAACCCTGAACTTAACCCTAACCCTAACCCTAATCCGAACCCTTACCCTTATCTTAACACTAACCCTAACCCTAACCCTA
>JANJXV010000264.1:1077500-1127500 GCA_024803745.1 Megascapheus bottae
CTAACCCTAACCCTAACCCTAACCCTAAACCTTACCCTAACCCTAACTCTAACCCTAACCCTTAACCTTACCTTAACCCTAACCCTAAATATAACCCTAACACTTACCCTCAACCTAACCCTTAACCTTACACTAACCTAAAACTTATCCCTAAACCTTACCCTTACCCTAACCATAACCTTAATGCTAACCCTACCCATAACCCTTACTCTGAGCCTAACCCTAACCCTAAACCTAACCTTAACCTTAACCCTAACCCTAACCCTAACCCTAACCTTACCCTAACCCTAACCCTAACCCTAACCTTAACCCTAACCCTTCCCCTTAACGAAACCCTAACCCTAACCCTAACCCTAAACCTATACCTAACCCTAAACCTAACACTTACCCTTACCCTAACCCTAAACCTAACCCTAACCCTAACCCTGTACCTATCCTTAACCCTAACCCTAACCCTTACCCTTACCCTAACCCTAAATCTCACTCTAACCCTAACCCTAAACCTGAACATTACCCTAACCCTAACCCTAACCCTAAGACTTACCCTTACCCTAACCCTAACCCTAACCTTTACCCCAACCCTAAAACTAACCCTAACACTTACCCTTCCCCTAACTCTAACCCTAAACCTAACCCTAACCCTAACCCTAACCCTAACCCTAACACTTACCCTAACACTAACCGTTACCCAAACCCTAACCCTAACCCTAACCCTAACCTTAACCCTAACCCTTACCCCTACCCTAACCCTAACCCTAACCCTAACCCTGTACCTATCCCTAACCCTAACCATAACCCTTACCCTTACCCTAACCCTTACCCTTACCCTAACCCTAACCCTAATCCTAACCCTAACACTAACACTAACCCTAACCACTAACCCTAACCCTAACCCTTACCCTTACCCTAACCCTAATCCTAACCCTAACCCTAATCTTAACACTAACACTTACCCTTATCCGAAACCTAACCCTAACCCTAACCCTTACCCTAACCCTCACGCTACACCTTACCCTGAACGTAACCCTAAACCTTACCCTATCCTAACACTAACCCTAAAGCTAACCCTTACCCTTACCTTACCCTAACGCTAACCCTATCTCTTACCCTAACCCTAACCCTCACCCTAACCCTTACCCTTACCCTAACAATAACCCTAAACTAAACCACAACCCTAAACCCAACCCTAACCCTAACACTAACCCTTAGCCTTACCCTAACCCTAACCCTAAACCTAACCCTAACCATAACCCTTACCCTAACCCTAACCCTTACCCTAACATTAACCCTAACCCTAACCTTAACCCTAAGCATTACCCTTACCCTAACCCTAACCCTAACCCTAACCCTAAACCTATCCCTAACCCTAACCCTAACACTTACCCTTACCCTAACCCTAAACCTAAAACTAACCCTAATCCTAACCCTAACCCTTACCTTTACCCTAACCCTAACCCTAAACCTAACCCTAACCATAACCCTTACTCTAACCCTAACTCTTACCCTAACCATAACCCTAACCCTAACCCTAACCCTTACCCTAACCCTAACCATAAACCTAACCCTAAACCTAACCCTAACCCTTACCCTAACCTTACCTCTTACCCTAGCCCTAACCCTTAACCTTACCCTTACCCTAAACCTAACCCTTACCCTTACCATAACCCTAAACCTAACACTACCCCTAACCCTAAGACTAACCCTAACCCTAACCCTAACACTTACCCTTATCTAAACCTAACACTACCCCTAACCCTTACCCTAACCTTAAACCTAACCCTAACCCTAACCACTAACCCTAACACTTACCCTAACCCTAACCCTAACCCGAACCCTAACCCGTAGCCCTAACCCTAACCCTTCCCGTAACCCTAACTATACCCCTAAAACTTACACTTACCCTAATCCTAACCCTAAACTTAGCCCCAACCCTAAACCTAACCCTAACCCTTACCCTTACCCTAATCCTAACCCTAACCCTAACCCTAAACCTAACCCTAACCCTAACCCTTAACCTTACCCTAACCCTAACCATAAACCTAACCCTAAACCTAACCTTAACCCTTACCCTAACCTTAACTCTTACCCTAACCCTAACCCTAAACCTTACCATTACCCTAAACCTAACCCTAACCCATACCGTAACCCTAACCCCAACCCTAACAATAACCATTACCCTTACCCTAACCCTAAACATAACCGTAAACCTTACCCTTACCCTAACCCTAGCTCTAACCCTAACCCTAACCCTAAAGCCTAACCCTAACCCTAACCCTAACCCTTACCCTTACCCTAACCCTAACAATAATCTTAACCCTAACCCTAACACTAACCCTAACCCTAACCCTTACCCTTATCCTAACCCTAACCATAAACCTAACCCTAACTCTAACGCTAACCCTAACACTTAAGCTTACCCTAACCCTAACCCTAACTCTTACCCTTACCCTAACCCTAACCATAAACCTAACCCTAACCCTAACCCTAAACCTAAACCTAACCCTTACCCTAACCCTAACACTAACCCTAACCCCAACCCTAACCCTAACCCTAACCCTTACCCTAACCCTAACCCTAACCCTTACCCTAACCCTAACCCTAACTCTAACCTTAACCCTAACCCTAACCCTAACCATTACCTTACACTAACCCTAACCATAACACTAAACCTAACTTAACCCTAACCCTAACCCTAACCCTAACCCTATCCCTTACCCTCATCCTAACCCTAACCCTAACCGTAAACCTAAACCTAACCCTAACCTTAAACCTAACCCTTACACTTACCCTAACCCTATCCCTTACCTAAACCACAACCCTAAACCTAACGCTAACCCTTACACTTACCCTAACCCTAACCATAAACCTAGCCCTAATCCTAGCCCTAACCCTTACCCTTACCCTAACCCTACCCCTAAACCTAACCCAAAACCTTACCCTTACCCTAAACCTAACCTAAACCTTACCCTATCACTAACACTAACCCTAAACCTAAACCTAACACTTACAGTTACCTTAACCCTAAACCTAAAACTAATCCTAATCCTAAACCTAACCCTAACCCCTAAACCTAACCCTAACTCTACTCCTTACTCTCATCCTAACCCTAACCCCTAACCCTAACCCTAAACCTTACCCTTACCCTAACCCTTTCCCTAACCCAAAGACTAACCCTAAACCTTACCCTAACCCTAACCCTAACCCGAATCATAACCCCTAACCCTAACCCTAACTCTAACCCTAACCCTAATCCTAACCCTAACACTGACCCAGACCCTAACTCTAACCCTTACCCTTAACCTAATCCTAACCCTAACCCCAACCCTTACACTTACCCTTACCCTAACCCTAACCCTAACCTTAATGCTAACCCTAACCCTAACCCTTACCCTAACCCTAAGACTAACCCTAAACCTTACCCTAACCCTAATCTGAACCCTAACCCTTACCCTTTCTGTAACCCTTAACCTAACCCTAACCCTAACCCTAAGACTAACCCTAACCCTAACCCTAACCCTAACACTTACCCTTATCTAAACCTAACACTAACCCTAACCCTTACTCTAACCTTAAACCTAACCCTAACCCTAACACTAACACTCACCCTAACCCTAACACTAACCCTAACCCTTACCCTTACCCTAACCCTAACCCTAACTCTAACCTTAAAGTCAACCCTAAACCTAAACCTAACCCTTACCCTAATCCTAACCCTAACCCTAACCCTAACACTTACTCTACCTCTAACCCTTACCCTTACCCTAACCCTAACCCTAACCCCTACCCTTACTTTAACCCTAACCCGAAAACTAACCCCAACCCTAACCCTAACCCTTACCCTAACCCTAAACTTAACCCTAAACCTTACCCTTACTCTAACCCTAACCCTAACCCTAAAACTAACCCTAACCCTAAACCTAACCCCTACCCTTACTTTAACTCTAACCCGAAAATTAACCCCAACCCTAACCCTAACCCTTACCCTTACCCTAACCCTAACCCTTAAACTTATCCTTACCCTAACACTAACCCTAACCCTAACCCTAACCCTAAACCTTACCCTAACCCTAACTCTAACCCTAACCCTTAACCTTACCCTAACCCTAACCCTAAACATAACCCTAACACTTACCCTCAACCTAACCCTTAACCTTACACTAACCTAAAACTTATCCCTAAACCTTACCCTTACCCTAAACATAACCTTAATGCTAACCCTACCCATAACCCTTACTCTGAGCCTAACCCTAACCCTAAACCTAACCCTAACCTTAACCCTAACCCCTAACCCTAACCGTAATTCTTACCCTTACCCTTACCCTAACCCCTAAACTTAACCCTAACCCAAACCCTTACCCTCATCCTAACCCTAACCCTACCCTAACCCTAACACTTACCCTTACCGAACCCTAACACTAACCCTACCCCTAAACCTTACCCTTACCCTAAACCTAACCCTAACCCTTGCCCTATCCCTAAACCTAACACTAACCTTAAAACTAACCCTTACTCTTACCTTAACCTTAACCCTAAACCTAGCCCTAACCCTAACCCGTAACCCTAACCCTAAACCTAAACCTTAGCCTTACCCTAACCCTAACACTAAACCTAACCCCAACCCTTACCCCTAACCCTAACCCTAACTCTAAACCTTGCCCTTACCCTAAAACTAACCCTAAACCTAACCCTAACCATAACACTTACCCTAACCCTAACTCTTACCCTAACACTTACCCTAACCCTAAACCTAACCCTGACCCTATCCCCTAACCCTAACCCTAACCCTAACCCTAAGCCTTACCCTTTCTCTAACCCTAACCCTAAACCTAACCCTAACCCTAACCCTTACCCTTAACCTAACCATAACCATAACCCTAAACCTAACACTTACCCTTACCATAACCCTAACCCTAACCCTTACCCTAAACATAACCCTAACCCTACCCCTTACCCTTACCCTAACCCTAAGCCTAAACCTAACCCTAACACTTACCCTTACCCTAACCCTAACCCTGACCCTAACCTTACCCTAACCCTATCCCTAACCCTAAACCTAACCCTTACCCTATCCCTAAACCTAACACTAACCTTAACACTAACCCTTACTCTTACATTAACCTTAACCCTAAACCTAGCCCTAACCCTAACCCCTAACCCTAACCCTAAACCTAAACCTTAGCCTTACCCTAGCCCTAACACTAAACCTAACCCTAACCCTTACCCCTAACCCTAATCCTAACCCTAAACCTTGCCCTTACCCTAAAACTAACCCAAAACCTAACCCTAACCATAACCCTTACCCTAACCCTAACTCTTACCCTAACAATTACCCTAACCCTAAACCTAACCCTAAACCTAACCCTGACCCTATCCCCTAACCCTAAACCTAACCCTAACTCTAAGCCTTACCCTTTCTCTAACCCTAACCCTAAACCTAATCCTAACCCTAACCCTTACCCTTAACCTAACCCTAACCATAACCCTAAACCTAACACTTACCCTTACCATAACCCTAACCCTAACCCTTACCCTAAACATGACCCTAACCCTACCCCTTACCCTTACCCTAACCCTAAGCCTAAACCTAACCCTAACACTTACCCTTACCCTAACCCTAACCCTGACCCTAACCTTAACCTAACACTATCCCTAACCCTAACCCTAACCCTTACCCTTACCCTAACCCTAACGCTAATCCTAAACCCTAACCCTAACCCTAACACTTACCCTTACCTAACCCTAACCCTAACCCTAACCGTTACCCTAACCCTAAACCTAACCCTAACCCTAACCCTAACCCTTACCCTAAAACTAACGCTAACCCTAACCCTTATTCTAACCCTAACCCTAACCCTTATCCTGACCCTAACCCTAACCCTAACCCCTAAACCTAACCCTAACCCTAACCCTCACCCTAACCCTAACCCTAACCCTAACCCTAACCCTTACCCTAAACCTAACTCTAATCCTAACCCTTACCCTTACAATAACCCTAATCCTAACCTTAACCCCAACCCTAAACCTAACCCTAACCCTTACCCTTACCCTAACCCTAACCATAAACCTAACCCTAACCCTTACCCTTACCCTAACAATAACCCTAAACCTAAATCTCACCCTAACCCTAACCCTAAATCTAACCCTAACCCTAACTCTAACCCTAACCCTAACCCTAAACCTTACCCTTACCGTAAACCTAAACCTAACCCTTACCTTAACCCTAACCCTAACCCTAACCCTAACACTTACCCTTACCTTAACCCTAACCCTAACCCTAACCCTAAACCTAAACCTTACCCCAAACCTAACCCAAGCTCTAACCCTAAACCTAACCCTACCTCCTAACCCTAACCCTAACCCTTACCCTTACCCTAACACTAACCATAACCTTAACACTAACCCTAACACTAACCGTAACCCTAACACTTACCCTTACCCTAACCCTAACCATAAACCTAACCCTAAACCTAACCCTAACATTAACCCTTACCCTTAACCTAACCCTAACTCTAACCCCAACCCTTACCCTTACCCTAAACCTAACCCTAACCCTAAACCTAACCCTTACCCTAACCATAACCCTAACCCTAACCCTTACCCTAACTCTAACCCTAACCCTAAACCTAACCCTAACACTAACCCCTAACCCTAACCCTAACCCTAACTCTAACCCTAACCGTTACCCTGACCCTAACACTTACCCTAATCCTAACCATAACCCTAAACCTAGCCCTAACCCTAACCCCTAAACCTAACCCTAAACCTAAACCTTAACATACCCTAACCCTAAACCTAACCCTGACCCTTACCCCTAACCCTAACCGTAACCCTAAACCTAACCCTTAGCCTTACCCTAAACTTAACCCTAAATCTAACCCTAACCCTAACCCTAATACTTACCCTTACTCTAACAGTAACACTAATCCTAAACCCTAACAATAACCCTAACCCTTACCCTTACCCTAACCCTAACCCTAACCCCAACCATTACCCTTACCCTAACCTTAACCTTAACCGTAATGCTAACCCTAAACCTAACCCTAACCCTTACTCTAACCCTAAGACTAACCCTAATCCGTACCCTAACCCTAACCCTAACCCTTACCCTAACCCTAACTCTAACACTAAGCCCTAACCCTAAACCTAACACTCTCCCTAACCCTAACACTAACCCTTACCCTACATCTAACCCTAATCCTAACCCTAACCCTAAACTAACCCTAACACTAACCACTAACCCTAACCCTAACCCTAACCCTTACCCTTACCCTAACACTAACCATAACCTTAACCCTAACCCTAACACTAACCGTAACCCTAACACTTACCCTTACCCTAACCATAACCATAAACCTAACCCTACACCTAACCCTAACCTTAACCCTTACCCTTAACCTAACCATAACTCTAACCCCAACCCTTACGTTACCCTAAACCTAACCCTAACCCTAACCCTAACCCTAACCCTTACCCGTACCCTAACCCTAACAATAAACCTAACCCTAAACCTAACCCTAACCCTTACCCTTACCCTAACCCTAACTCTAACCCCAACCCTTACCCTTACCCTAACCCTAACACCTAACCCTAACCCTAACCCTTACCCTTACCCTAACCCTACCCATAACCTTAACCCTAAAACTAACACTAACCCAAACCCTTACCCTTACCCTAACCCTAACCATAAACCTAACCCTAAACCTAACCCTAACCCTAACCCTTACCCTTAACCTAACCCTAACTCTAACCCAAACCCTTACCCTTACCCTAACCCTAACCCTAACCCTAACCCTAACCATACCCTATCCCTAAACCTAACCCTAAACCTAACCCTAACCCTTACCTTTACCCTAACCTTAAACCCAAACCTAACCCCAACCCTAACCCTAACCCTAAACCTTACCGTAACGGTAACGCTAAACCTAACTCTAACCCTAAACCTAACCCTAACCCTTACCTTAACCCTAACACTAACACCTACCCCTAAACCTAACCCTAACCCTAAATCTAATACTTACCCTAACCCTAACCCTTACCCTAACCCTAACCCTAACCCTAAAACTAACCCTAACCCTAACCCTAACCTTAACCCCTACCCTTACTCTAACCCTAACACCAAACCTAACCCTAACCCTAACCCTAACCCTTACACTTACCCTAACGCTAACCCTTAACCTTATCCTTACTCTAAATCTAACCCTAACCCTTACCCTAACCCTAACCTTACCCGAACCCTAACTCTAACCCTTATCCATACCCTAACCCTAACCCTAACCCCAACCCTAATCCTAACCCTAACTCTAACCCTAACCCTAACCCTAACACTTAACCTTACCCTAACCCTAACCCTAACCCTAAGCCTAAACTTTACCCTTAACCTAAATCTAACCATATCACTTACCCTATCCCTAACCCTCACCCTAACCTTAAACCTAATCCTTACACTTACCTTAACCCTAACCCTATACCTAGCCCTAACCCTAACCCCTAACCCTAACCATAAACCTAAACCTTACCTTACCCTAACCCTAAACCTAAACCTAACCCTTACCCCTAACCCTAAGCTTAACCCTAACCCTAACCCTTACTCTTACCCTAAACCTAACACTAACCCTAAACCTAACCCTTACCCTAACCATAACCCTAACCCTAAACCTTACCCTAGCTCTAACCCTAACCCTAAACCTAACCCTAACACTAACCACTAACCCTAACCCTAACCCTAACCCTAACTGTTACCCTGACCCTAACACTTACCCTAACCCTAACCATAACCCTAAACCTAGCCCTAACCCTAACCCCTAAACCTAACCCTAAACCTAAACCTTAACTTGCCCTAACCATAAACCTAACCCTGACCCTAACACTTACCCTAATCCTAACCATAACCCTAAACCTAGCCCTAACCCTAACCCCAAAACCTAACCCTAAACCTAAACCTTAACATACCCTAACCCTAAACCTAACCCTGACCCTTACCCCTAACCCTAACCGTAACCCTAAACCTAACCCTTACCCTTACCCTAAACTTAACCCTAAATCTAACCCTAACCCTAACCCTAATACTTACCCTTACTCTAACAGTAACACTAATCCTAAACCCTAACAATAACCCTAACCCTTACCCTTACCCTAACCCTAACCCTAACCCCAACCATTACCCTTACCCTAACCTTAACCTTAACCGTAATGCTAACCCTAAACCTAACCCTAACCCTTACTCTAACCCTAAGACTAACCCTAATCCGTACCCTAACCCTAACCCTAACCCTTACCCTAACCCTAACTCTAACACTAAGCCCTAACCCTAAACCTAACACTCTCCCTAACCCTAACACTAACCCTTACCCTACATCTAACCCTAATCCTAACCCTAACCCTAAACTAACCCTAACACTAACCACTAACCCTAACCCTAACCCTAACCCTTACCCTTACCCTAACACTAACCATAACCTTAACCCTAACCCTAACACTAACCGTAACCCTAACACTTACCCTTACCCTAACCATAACCATAAACCTAACCCTACACCTAACCCTAACCTTAACCCTTACCCTTAACCTAACCATAACTCTAACCCCAACCCTTACGTTACCCTAAACCTAACCCTAACCCTAACCCTAACCCTAACCCTTACCCGTACCCTAACCCTAACAATAAACCTAACCCTAAACCTAACCCTAACCCTTACCCTTACCCTAACCCTAACTCTAACCCCAACCCTTACCCTTACCCTAACCCTAACACCTAACCCTAACCCTAACCCTTACCCTTACCCTAACCCTACCCATAACCTTAACCCTAAAACTAACACTAACCCAAACCCTTACCCTGACCCTAACCCTAACCATAAACCTAACCCTAAACCTAACCCTAACCCTAACCCTTACCCTTAACCTAACCCTAACTCTAACCCAAACCCTTACCCTTACCCTAACCCTAACCCTAACCCTAACCCTAACCATACCCTATCCCGAAACCTAACCCTAAACCTAACCCTAACCCTTACCTTTACCCTAACCTTAAACCCAAACCTAACCCCAACCCTAACCCTAACCCTAAACCTTACCGTAACGGTAACGCTAAACCTAACTCTAACCCTAAACCTAACCCTAACCCTTACCTTAACCCTAACACTAACACCTACCCCTAAACCTAACCCTAACCCTAAATCTAATACTTACCCTAACCCTAACCCTTACCCTAACCCTAACCCTAACCCTAAAACTAACCCTAACCCTAACCCTAACCTTAACCCCTACGCTTACTCTAACCCTAACACCAAACCTAACCCTAACCCTAACCCTAACCCTAACCCTTACACTTACCCTAACGCTAACCCTTAACCTTATCCTTACTCTAAATCTAACCCTAACCCTTACCCTAACCCTAACCTTACCCGAACCCTAACTCTAACCCTTATCCATACCCTAACCCTAACCCTAACCCCAACCCTAATCCTAACCCTAACTCTAACCCTAACCCTAACCCTAACACTTAACCTTACCCTAACCCTAACCCTAACCCTAAGCCTAAACTTTACCCTTAACCTAAATCTAACCATATCACTTACCCTATCCCTAACCCTCACCCTAACCTTAAACCTAATCCTTACACTTACCTTAACCCTAACCCTATACCTAGCCCTAACCCTAACCCCTAACCCTAACCATAAACCTAAACCTTACCTTACCCTAACCCTAAACCTAAACCTAACCCTTACCCCTAACCCTAAGCTTAACCCTAACCCTAACCCTTACTCTTACCCTAAACCTAACACTAACCCTAAACCTAACCCTTACCCTAACCATAACCCTAACCCTAACCCTTACCCTAACTCTAACCCTAACCCTAAACCTAACCCTAACACTAACCACTAACCCTAACCCTAACCCTAACCCTAACTGTTACCCTGACCCTAACACTTACCCTAACCATAACCATAACCCTAAACCTAGCCCTAACCCTAACCCCTAAACCTAACCCTAAACCTAAACCTTAACTTGCCCTAACCATAAACCTAACCCTGACCCTTACACCTAACCCTAATCCTAAACCTAACCCTTACCCTTACCCTAAACTTAACCCTAAATCTAACCCTAACCCTAACCCTAATACTTACCCTTACCCTAACAGTAACACTAATCCTAAACCCTAACAATAACCCTAACCCTTACCCTTACCCTAACCCTAACCCTAACCCTAACCCCAACCATTACCCTTACCCTAGCCCTAACCCTAACCGTAATGCTAACTCTAAACCTAACCCTAACCCTTACCCTAACCCTAAGACTAACCTAATCCGTACCCTAACCCTAACCCTAACCCTTACCCTAACCCTAACTCTAACACTAAGCCCTAACCCTAACCCTAACACTCTCCCTAACCCTAACACTAACCCTAACCCTTACCCTACATCTAACCAGAATCCTAACCCTAACCCTAAACCTAACCCTAACACTAACCACTAACCCTAACCCTAACCCTAACCCTTACCCTTACCCTAACACTAACCATAACCTTAACCCTAACCCTAACACTAACCGTAATCCTAACACTCACCCTTACCCTAACCCTAACCATAAACCTAACCCTAAACCTAACCCTAACCTTAACCCTTACCCTTAACCTAACCCTAACTCTAACCCCAACCCTAAACCTAACCCTAAACCTAACCCTAACCCTAACCCTAACCCCAAACCCTAACTCTAACCCTAACCCTAACCCTAAAACTTACCCTTACCCTAACCCTAACCCTAACCTTAATGCTTACACTAACCCTAATCCAAAACCTTAGCCGAACCCTAACCCTAACCCTAATTCTTACCCTAACCCTAACCCCTAACCCTAACCTGAACCCTAACCCCAAACCTAACCCTAACCCTAACACTCTCCCTAACCCTAACACTAACCCTAACCCTTACCCTACATCTAACCCTAATCCTAACCCTAACCCTAAACCTAACCCTAACACTAACCACTAAACCTAACCCTAACCCTAACGGTTACCCTGACCCTAACACTTACCCTAACCCTAACCTTAACCCTAAACCTAGCCCTAACCCTAACCCCTAACCCTAACCCTAAACCTAAACCTTTCCTTACCCTAACCCTAAACCTAACCCTGACCCTTACCCCTAACCCTAACCGTAACTCTAAACCTAACCCTTACCCTTAACCTAAACTTAACCCTAAATCTAACCCTAACCCTAACCCTAATACTTACCCTTACCCTACCATAACCTTAACCCTAACCCTAAACCTAACCCTAACCCTAACCCTTACCCTTAACCTAACCCTAACCCTAACCATAACACTTACCCTTACCCTAAACCTAACCCTAACCTTACACTAACCCTAACCCTAACCCCTAACCTAACCCTAACCCTTACCCTTACCCTAACAGTAACACTAATCCTAAACCCTAACAATAACCCTAACCCTTACCCTTACCCTAACCCTAACCCCAACCATTACCCTTACCCTAACCCTAACCCTAACCGTAATGCTAACCCTAAACGTAACCCTAAACCTTACCCTAACCCTAAGACTAACCCTAATCGTACCCTAACCCTAACCCTAACCCTTACGCTAACCCTAACTCTAACACTAAGCCCTAACCCTAACCCTAACCCTAACACTCTCCCTAACCCTAACACTAACCCTAACACTTACCCTACATCTAACCCTAATCCTAACCCTAACCCTAAACCTTACTCTTACCTAAAACCAGCCCAAACGCTTACCCTAACCCTAACCCTAAACCTAACACTTACCCTTACCTAAACCCTAACCCTAATCCTAAACCTAACCCCTAACCCTAACACTTACCCTAACCCTAACCCTAACACTAACCCTTACCCTTACCCTAACCCTAACCCTTACCCTAACTCTAACCCTAACCATAACACCTAAACCTAACCCTAACCATTACCCCAACACTAACCCTAACCTTACCCTAACCCTAAACCTAACACTAAACTTAACCCTAACCCTTACCCTTACCCTAAGCCTAACCCTAAACCTAACCCTAACATTAATGATAACTATAACCCTAACCTAACCCTAACCCCTATCCCTAACACTAACCCTAACACTAACACTAACCCTAACACTTTCCCTTACCCTAACCCTAACACTAAACCTAACCCTAACCCTACCACTAACCCTTACCCTAACCCTTACACTTACCGTAACCCTAACCCTAACCCTTACCCTTCCACTTAACCTAAACATAACCTTAATGCTAACCCTGAAACTAACCCTAACCCTAACCCTAACCCTTACCCCAAACCTAACCCTAACCCTAACCCTAACCCTTACCCTTTCCCTAACACTAAACCTAACCCTAACTCTAACCCTTACCCTTACCCTCACCCTAACCCTAACACTAACCTTAATCCTAACCCTAACACTAACCTTAACCCTAACCCTAACCCTAACTCTTACCCTTACCATATCCCTAAACCTAACCCTAACCCTAACCCTAACCATAAAACTAACACTAACCCTAACCCTAACCCTTACCCTTACCCTAACCCTAACCCTAAACCTAAATCTAACTCTCACTGTAAACCTAACCATTACCCTTACCATAACCCTAAACCTAATCCTAATCCTAAACCTAATCTTAACCCTAACCCTAACCCCAATCCTAACCCTTACCCTTATTCTAACCCTAACAATAAACCTAACCCTAACCCTAACCCTTACCCTTACCCTAACCCTAACCCTAAATCTACCCCTAAACCTAACCTTAACCCTAACCACTAACCCTAACCCTAATCCTAACCCTAACCCTTACCCTTACCATAAATCTAACACTAAACTTAATGCTAAACCTAACCCTAGCCGTAACCCTAACCCTTACCCTAACCCTAACCCTAACCGTAATCTTACCCTAACCCTAACCCTAATCCTAACCTTAATGCTAACCCTAAGCCTAACACTAACCCTAACCATTACACCTTCCCTAAGCCTCACCTTGTCCCTAACCCTTACCCTAACCCTAAACCTAACCCTAACCCATACCCTTACCCTAAACCTAACCCTAACCCTAACCCTGACCCTAATACTTACCTAACCCTAACCCGAACCCGAATCCTAACCCTAACCCTAACCCTCACAATAACCCTAACCCTAACCATAACCCTAATCCTCACCCGAACCCTAACCCTAACCCTTTCCCTAACCCTAACCCTTACCCTTAACCTAACCCTAACCCTAACCTTAACTCCAAACCTAATCCTAACCCTAACCCTAACCCTCACCCTTACCCTAACCCTAACCTTAACCCTAACCCTAACCTTAACCCTAACCCTTCCCCTTACCCTAACTCTAACCCTAACACTAAACCTAAACCTAACCCTAACGCTAACCCTTACCCTTACCCTAAGCCTAACCCTAAAACTAACCCTAAACCTAACCCTAACCCTAACCCTTACCATTACCCTAACCCTAACCCCAACCTTAACCCTAACCCTAACACTAACCCTTAATCTAACCCTTACCCTTACCCTAACCCTAACACAAAACCTAACCCTAACAGTAACCCTAACCCTAACCCTTACCCTTACTCTAATCCTAACGCTAACCCCAACACTTAGCCTTACCTTAACCCTTACCCTAACCCTAACCGTAACCCTAACCTTAACCCTAACCCTTTCGCTTACCCTAAACCTAACCCTAACCCTAACCCTAAAACTAACTCTAACCCTAACCCTAACCCCTATCGTTACTCTAACCTTAAAACCAAACCTAACCCTCACCCTAACCCTAACCCTTACCCTTACCCTAACCCTAACGCTAACCCTAAACCTTAACCTTATCCTTACTCTAAATCTAACCCTAAACCTTACACTTACCCTAAACCTAACCCTAACCCTAACCCTAAACTTTACCCTTACCCTAAATCTAACCCTATTCCTTACCCTAAACAAAACCCTAACCCTAACCTTAACCCGAACCCTTACACTTACCTTAACCCTAACCCCAAAACTAGCCCTAACCCTAACCCCTAACCCTCACCCTAAACCTAAACCATACCTTACCCTAACTTACAGCTAACTCTAACCCTTACCCCTAACCCTAACCCTAACCCTTACCCTAACCATAACCCTAACCCTAACCCTTACCCTAACCCAAACCCTAAACCTAACCCTAACCCTAACCCCTAACTCTAACCCTAACCCTAACCCTAATCCTTACCCTAACACTAACCCTAACCCTAACACTTACCCTTACCCTAACCATAACCCTAACCCTAACCCTAAACCTAACCCTAACCCTAACTCTATCCCTAACCCTCACCCTTAACTTTAACCTAACCCTAACCCTAACACTAACATTTACCCTTACCCTAACCCTAACCCTAACCCTTACCCAAACCCTAACCCTAACCATAAACCTAACCCTTACCCTTACCCTAACCCTAAGACTAACCCTAACCTAACACTTACCCTTACCCTAACCCTAACCCTGACCCTAACCCTAACCTTACCCTAACCCTAACCCTAACCCTAACAACTAACCCTAACCCTAACCCTAACCCTTACCCTTACCCTAACCCTAACCCTAACCTTCCCCTAACCCTAACCCTTACCCTTACCATAACCCTAACCCTAGCCTTAACCCCAACCCTAATTCTAACCCTAACCCTCACCCTTACCATAACGGTAACCCTAAACCTAACCCTAACCCTTACCCTACCCCTAACCCTTACCCTCACCCTAACCATAACCCTAACCCTAACCTTAACCCTAACCCTTACCCTTACCCTAACTCTAACCCTAACCCTAACCCTAACCTTAACCCTAACCCTTACCCTTACCCTAACTCTAACTCTAACCCTAAACCTAACCCTAACCCTAACCCCAACCTTAACCCTAACCCTAACACTATCCCTAAACCTAACCCTTACCCTTACCCTAACCCTAACACAAAACCTAACCCTAACAGTAACCCTAACCCTAACCCTTACCCTTACCCTAACCCTAACCCTAACCTTAATGCTACCCCTAACCCTTACCCTAACCCTAAGATTAACCCTAATCCTTACCTAACCCTAACCCTAACCCTTACCCTAACCCTAACCCTAACCCGAACCTTAACCCTAACACTTTCCCTTACACTAACCCTAACCCTAAAACTAACCCTAACCCTAACCCTAACCCCTACCCTTACTCTAACCCTAAAACCAAAACTAACCCTAACCCTAACCCTAACCCTTACCCTTAACCTAACCCTAACCCTAACCTTAACCTTATCCTTACTCTAAATCTAACCCTAACCCTAAACCTAACCCTAACCCTAACCCTTATCCATACCGTACCCCTAAACCTGAACCCAAACCTAACCCTAACCCTAACCCTAACCCTAACCCTAACACTTACCCTTACCCTAACTCTAACCCTAACACTAAACCTAATCCTAACCCTAACGCTAACCCTTACCCTTACCCTAAGCCTAACCCTAAAACTAACCCTAAACCTAACCCTAACCCTAACCCTTACCATTACCCTAACCCTAACCCCAACCTTAACCCTAACCCTAACGCTAACCCTTAATCTAACCCTTACCCTTACCCTAACCCTAACACAAAACCTAACCCTAACAGTAACCCTAACCCTAACCCTTACCCTTACTCTAACCCTAACGCTAACCCCAACACTTAGCCTTACCCTAACCGTAACCCTAACCTTAATGCTAACCCTAACCCTACCCTAACCCTAAGACTAACCCTAATCCTTACCTAACCCTAACCCTAAACCTAACCCTTACCCTTTCCGTAAGCCTAACCCTAATCCTAACCCTAACCCTAACCCTAACACTAACTCTAACCCCAACCCTAACTCTAACCCTAACACTTACCCTTATCTAAACCTATCCCTAACCCTAACCCTTACCGTAAGCGGAAACCTAACCCTTACCATAATCCCTAACCCTAACACTAAGCCTAAACCTAACTATAACACTTACCCTTACCCTAACCCTAACCCTAACCCTAACACTTACCCTAACCCTAACCCTAACCCTTACCCTAACCTTAACTCTAACCATATCCCCTAAACCTAACCCTAGCCCTAACACTCACCCTAACCCTAACCCTAACCCTAACGCTAACCCTTACCCTAACCCTAACACTAACCCTAACACTTACCCTTACCCTAACCCTAACTCTAACCTTAAACCCAACCCTAAACCTAGCCCTAACCCTTACCCTTACCCTTACCCTAACTCTAACCCTAACACTTACCCTAACCTTAACCCTTACCCTAATCCTAACCCTAACCCTAACCTTAACCCTAACCCTTTCGCTTACCCTAAACCTAACCCTAACCCTAACCCTAACCCTAACCCCTATCGTTACTCTAACCTTAAAACCAAACCTAACCCTCACCCTAACCCTAACCCTTACCCTTACCCTAACCCTAACCCTAACCCTAAAACTTAACCTTATCCTTACTCTAAATCTAACCCTAAACCTTAACCTTACCCTAAACCTAACCCTAACCCTAACCCTAAACTTTACCCTTACCCTAAATCTAACCCTATTCCTTACCCTAAACCAAAACCTAACCCTAACCTTAACCCGAACCCTTACACTTACCTTAACCCTAACCCCAAAACTAGCCCTAACCCTAACCCCTAACCCTCACCCTAAACCTAAACCATACCTTACCCTAACTTACAGCTAACTCAAACCCTTACCCCTAACCCTAACCCTAACCCTTACCCTAACCATAACCCTAACCCTAACCCTTACCCTAACCCTAACCCTAAACCTAACCCTAACCCTAACCCCTAACTCTAACCCTAACCCTAACCCTAATCCTTACCCTAACACTAACCCTAACCCTAACACTTACCCTTACCCTAACCATAACCCTAACCCTAACCCTAAACCTAACCCTAACCCTAACTCTATCCCTAACCCTAACCCTTAACTTTAACCTAACCCTAACCCTAACACTAACATTTACCCTTACCCTAACCCTAACCCTAACCCTTACCCTTACCCTAAACCTAACCCTAACTCTAACACTATCCCTAAGAATAACCTAACCCTCACCCTAACATTAACCCTAACCTTTACCCTAACCCTAACCCTAACTCTTACCCTATCCCTAAACGTAACCCAAAACCTAAACCTAACCCTAACCCTAACCCCTAACCATAACCCTAAAACTAACCCTTACCCTTTATTTCACCTCAAAACTAACCCTAACCGTTACCCTTACCCTAACCCTAACCGTAAACCAATCCCTAACCCTAACCCTAACCCCGAACCCTAACCCTAAACCTAGCAATAACTCTAACCCTTACTCTTACCCTAACCCTAAGCCTAATCTTAATCCTAATCCTAACCCTAACCCTAATCCTTAACCTAACCCTAACCCTTACACTTACCCTCAACCTACCCCTAACATTAACGCTAACAATAACCCTAAACCTAACCCTAACCTTAAACCTAACCCTTACCCTTTCCCTAACCCTAACCCCAACCCTAACCCTTAAGCCTAACACTTACCCTAACCCTAACCCTAACCATAAACCTAACCCGAACCCTAACCTAAACCTAACCCTAACCCTAACCCTAACCCTAACCTAAACCTAACCCTAAACCTAACCCTAAACCTAACCTTAACCCTACCTTTACCCTTACCCTAACCCTAACCCTAAAGCTAACCCTATCGCTTATCCTAACCCTAACCCTAATCCTAAACCTAACACTTACCCTTACCTTAACCCTAACCCTAACCCTAACCCCTAACCCTAACCCTAATCCTAAACCTTACCCTTAACCTAACCCTAAACCTAATCCTAGCCCTAACCTTAACCCCTAACCCTAACCATAACCCTAACCCTAACCCTTACCCTTACCCTAACCCAAAACCTAACCTTAATGTTAACCCTAACGCTAACCCTAACCTTAAACCGTCCCCTAACCCTAACCCTAACCCTAATCCTTACCCTAACCCTAACCCTAACCCTAACTCTTACCCTAACCATTACCCTTTCCTTAACCCTAATCCTAACCCTAACCCTAATATTAACCCTAACCCTAACCCCTAACACTAACCATAACCTTAACCCTAGCACTTACACTTACCCTAACCCTAAACTTAACCCTAAACCTGACCCTTACCCTAACCGTAACCCTAACGTTAACCCTAACCCTAACTCTAACCATAAACCTAACCCTTAGCCTTACCCTAACCCTAACCCTAAACCTAACCCTAACCCTCACCCTAACCCTTACCCTTACCCTAACCCTAAACCTAACCCTAACCCTAACCCTAACCCTTACCCTAACCATAACCCTAACTGTAACCCTTAACCCAACCCTAACCCTAACCGTAAACCTAACCCTAACCCTAACCCCTAACCCTTACCCTAACCCTAACACTAACCCTAACACTTACCCTTACCCTAACCATAACCCTAACCCTAACCCTAAACCTAACCCTAACCCTAACTCTAACCCTAACCCTAAACCTTACCCTTACCCTTAACCTAACCCTAACCCTAACCGTATCCCTAACACTTACCCTTACACTAACCCGAACCCTAACCCTTACCCAATCCCTAAAGCTAACCATAACGCTACCCCTTACCCTAACCCTAACCCTAACCACTAACCCTAACCATAACCATAACCCTAACCCTTTCCGTAATCCTAACCCTAACCCTAACACTAACCCTAAGACTAACCCTAACCTTAACCCTAACCCTAACACTTACCCTTACCCTAATCCTAACCCTAACCCCAACACTAACCCTAACCCTTACCCTAACCCTAACCCTAACCCTAACCTTAATGTTAACACTTACTCTAACCCTAACACTTAGCCTAACCCTCACCCTAACCCTAACCCTAACCTTTACCCTCACCCTCACCCTAACTCCTACCCTTACCTTAATCCTAACCCTCAACCCAACCCTAACCCCTAACTCTAACCCTAACCCTAACCCCTAATGCTAACCCTAACCCTTACCCTTACCCTAATCCTAACCCTACCCCAAACCCCTAAACCTAACCCCAATCCTAACAATAACCCTAACCCTTACCCTTACTCTAACCCTAACCCTAAACCTAACCCTAACCCTAATCCTAACCCTAACCCTAAACCTAACCCTAACCCTAACCCTTACCCCTAACCCTAACCCTAACCCTAACCCTTACCCTTTTCCTAAACCTACCCCTAACCGTAACCCTAACACTTCCCTTACCCTAACCCCAAACCTAACCTTAATGTTAACCCTAACCCTAACCCTAAACTTAACACTAACACTTACCCTTAACCTAACCCTAACCCTAACCCTAACCTTCACCCTAACAGTAACCCTAGCCCTAACCACTACCCTTACCCTAACCCTAACCCTAACCCTAACCCTTACCCTTACCCTCAAGCTAAACCTTACCCTGAACCTAACCCTAAACCTTAACCTACCCTAGCCCTAACACTACCTATAACCCTAACCCTAAACCTTACCCTTACCTAACCCTAACCCTAACCTCAACCCTAAACGTATCCCTAACCCTAACCCTAACCCTTAGCCTTACCCTAACCCTAAACCTAACCCTAACCCTAACCCTAACCTTTACCCTTACACTAAACCTAACCCTAAACCTAACCCTTACCCTTACCTTAACCCTAAACCTAACCTTAACACTAACCCCTAACCCTAACCCTAACACTAACCCTTACACTTACCCTAACCCTAAACATAATATTATTGCTAACCCTAACCCTAACCCTAACCCTTACCCTAACCCTAACCCTAACCCTAATGCTTGCCCTAACCCTAACTCTAACCTAACCCTTACCCTTACCCTAACCCAAAACCTAACCTTAATGTTAACCCTAACGCTAACCATAACCTTAAACCTTCCCCTAACCCTAACCCTAACCCTAACTCTTACGCTAACCCTAACCCTAACCCTTACCCTAAACATTACCCTTTCCTTAACCCTAACCATAACCCTAACATTAACCCTAACCCTAAACCCTTACACTAACAGTAAACCTAACCCTAACACTTACCCTTACCCTAACATTAAACTTAACCCTAAACCTAACCCTTACCCTAACCGTAACCCTAACCTTAACCCTAACCCTCACCCTAACCCTAACCCTAAACCTAACCCTTAGCCTTACCCTAACCCTAACCCTAAACCTAACCCTAACCCTCACCCTAACCCTTACTCTTACCCTAAACCTAACCCTAAACCTAACCCTAACCCTAACCCTTACCCTAACCCTAACCCTACTCCTAACCCTAACCCTAACCCTAAACCTAGCCCTAACCCTTACCCTTACCCTAACCCTAACCTTAACCCTAACCCTTACCCTTTTCCTAAACCTAACCCTAACCGTAACCCTAACACTTCCCTTACCCTAAACCCAAACCTAACCTTAATGTTAACCCTAACCCTAACCCTAAACTTAACACTAACACTTACCCTTAACCTAACCCTAACCCTAACCCTAACCTTCACCCTAACAGTAACCCTAACCGTAACCACTACCCTTACCCTTACCCTCAAGCTAAACCTTACCCTTAACCTAACCCTAAACCTTAACCTACCCTAGCCCTAACACTAACCATAACCCTAACCCTAAACCTTACCCTTACCTAACCCTAACCCTAACCTCAACCCTAAACGTATCCCTAACCCTAAACCTAACCCTTACCCTTACCCTAACCCTAAACCTAACCCTAACCCTAACCTTTACCCTTACACTAAACCTAACCCTAAACCTAACCCTTACCTTACCTTAACCCTAACCCTAACCTTAACACTAACCCCTAACCCTAACCCTAACACTAACCCTTACACTTACCCTAACCCTAAACATAATATTATTGCTAACCCAAACCCTAACCCTAACCCTTACCCTAACCCTAACCCTAACCCTAATGCTTGCCCTAACCCTAACTCTAACCTAACCCTTACCCTTACCCTAACCCAAAACCTAACCTTAATGTTAACCCTAACGCTAACGATAACCTTAAACCTTCCCCTAACCCTAACCCTAACCCTAATCCTTACGCTAACCCTAACCCTAACCCTTACCCTAACCATTACACTTTCCTTAACCCTAACCCTAACCCTAACATTAACCCTAACCCTAACCCCTTACACTAACCGTAACCCTAACCCTAACACTTACCCTTACCCTAACCCTAAACTTAAACCTAAACCTAACCCTAACCCTTACCCTAACCGTAACCCTAACCTTAACCCTAACCCTCACCCTAAACCTAACCATAAACCTAACCCTTAGCCTTACCCTAACCCTAACCCTAAACCTAACCCTAACCCTCACCCTAACCCTTATTCTTACCCTAACCCTAACCCTAAACCTAACCCTAACCCTAACCCTTACCATAACCATAACCCTAACTCTAACCCTAAACCTAACCCTAACCCTACCCTTAAACCTAACCGTAACCCTAACCCCTAACCCTTATGCTAACCCTAACCCTAACCCTAACACTTACCCTTACCCCAACAATAACCCTAACCCTAACACTAAACCTAACCCTAACACTTACTCTAACCCTAAACCTTACCCTTAACCTAACCCTAACCTTAACCGTATCCCTAACACTTACCCTTACACTAACCCTAACCCTAACCCTTACCCAAACCCTAGCCCTAACCATAACCCTACCCCTTACCCTTACCTTAACCCTAAGCCTAACCCTAACCCTAACACTTACCCTTACCCTAACTCTAACCCTGACACTAAACCTAACCTTACCCTAACCCTAACCCTACCACTAACCCCTAACCCTAACCCTAACCCTAACTCTTACCCTTACCCTAACAGTAACGCTAATCCTAAACCCTAACAATAACCCTAACCCTAACCCTTACACTTATACTAACCCTAACCCAAACCCCAAACATTACCCTTACCCTAACCCTAACCCTAACCGTAATGCTAACCCTAAACCTAACCCTAACCCTAACCCTTACCCTTTCCGTAATCCTAACCCTAACCCTAACACTAACCCTAAGACTAACCCTAACCCTAACCCTAACACTTACCCTTATCTAAACCTAACCCTAACCCTTACCCTAACGCTAAACCTAAGCCTAACCCTAACAGTAACCCCAACCCTAACTCTAACACTTACCCTTACCCTAACCCTAACCCTAAACCTAACACTTACCGTAACCCTAACACTAACCCTTAACCTAACCCTAACCCTAACCCTAACCACTAACCCTAACCGTAACCCTAATCTTTACCCTTTCCGTAATCCTAACCCTAACTCTAACACTATCCCTAAGAATAACCTAACCCTAACCCTAACCCTAACACTTACCCTTGTATAAACCTAACCCTAACCCTAACCCTTACCCTAACCCTAAACCTAAGCCTAACCCTAACAGTAACCCTAACCCTAACTCTAAACCTTACCCTTACCCTAACCCTAACCCTAACCGTAACACTTACCGTAACCCTAACCCTAACCCTTACCCTTACCCTAACCCTAATCCTAACCACTAACCCTAACCCTAACCCTAACACTCACCCTAACCCTAACCCTAAACCTAAACCTTACACTAACCCTAACCCTAACCCCAACGCTAACATTAACCCTAACCCTCAACCTTATCCTATCCCTAACCCTAACCCTAACCATAAAACTAACCCTAACCCTAACCCTAAACCCTACCCTTACTCTAACCCCAATCCCAAACGTAACCCTAACCTTAACCATTACCCTTATCCTAACCCTAACCCTAACCCTTAACCTTATCCTTACCCTAAATCAAACCCTAACCCATACCCTAACCCTAACCCTAACCCTAACCCTCACCTAACCCTAATGCTTGCCCTAACCCTAACTCTAACCTAACCCTTACCCTTACCCTAACCCAAAACCTAACCTTAATGTTAACCCTAACGCTAACCCTAACCTTAATCCTTACCCTAACCCAAACCCTAACCCTAATCCTTACGCTAACCCTAAACCTAACCCTAACCCTTACCCTAACCCTTACCCTTTCCTTAACCCTAATCCTAACCCTAACCCTAACATTAACCCTAACCCTAACCGCTAACACTAACCATAACCCTAACCCTAACACTGACCCTTACACTAACCCTAAACTTAACCCTAAACCTAACCCTTACCCTAACCGTAACCCTAACCTTAACCCTAACCCTAACTCTAACCCTAAACCTAACCCTTAGCCTTACACTAACGCTAACCCTAAACCTAACCCTAACCCTCACCCTAACCCTTACCCTTACCCTAACCCTAACCCTAACCCTAACCCTAACCCTTACCCTAACCATAACCCTAACTCTAACCCTTAACCTAACCCTAAACCTAACCCTAACCCTAACCCCTAACACTTACCCTAACCCTAACCCTAACCCTAACACTTACCCTTACCCCAACAATGACCCTAAACCTAACCCTAAACCTAAACCTAACCCTTACTCTAACCCTAACCCTAACCCTTACCCGTAACTTAACCCTAACCCTAACCGTATCCCTAACACTTACCCTTACACTAACCCTAACCCTAAACCTTACCCAAACCCTAACCCTAACCATAACCCTACCCCTTACCCTTACCCTAACCCTAAGCCTAACCCTAACCCTAACACTTACCCTTACCCTAACTCTAACCCTGACCCTAAACCGAACCTTACCCTAACCCTAACCCTACCACTAACCCCTAACCCTAACCCTAACCCTAACTCTTACCCTTACCCTAACAGTAACGCTAATCCTAAACCCTAACAATAACCCTAACCCTAACCCTTACCCTGACCCTAACCCTAACCCTAACCCCAACCATTACCCTTACCCAAACCCTAACCCTAACCGTAATGCTAACCCTAACCCTAACCCTAACCCTAACCCTTACCCTTTCCGTAATCCTAACCCTAACCCTAACACTAACCCTAAGACTAACCCTAACCCTAACCCTAACCCTAACCTTTACACTAATTCTAACCGTAACCCCAACCCTAACCCTAACCCTTACCCTAACCTTAATCCTAACCCTAACCCTAACCCTAACCCTTACCCTTACCCTAACCCTAACCCTAACCTTAATGTTAACACTTACCCTAACCCTAACCCTTACCCTAACCCTCACCCTAACCCTTACCCTAACCTTTACCCTAACCCTCACCCTAACTCCTACCCTTACCTTAATCCTAACCCTCAACCCAACCCTAACCCCTAACTCTAACCCTAACCCTAACCCTAACCCCTAACGCTAACCCTAACCCTTACCCTTACCCTAAGCCTAACCCTACCCCAAACCCCTAAACCTAACCCCAATCCTAACCCTAACCCTAACCCTTACCCTTACTCTAACCCTAACCCTAAACCTAACCCTAACCCTAAACCTAACCTTAACCCTAACCCTTACCCTTTTCCTAAACCTAACCCTAACCGTAACAGTAACACTTCCCTTACCCTAACCCAAAACCTAACCTTAATGTTAACCGTACCCCTAACCCTAACCGTAACACTTACCCTAACCACTAACCCTAACCCTATTCCTTACTCTAACCCCAACCCTAAACCTTACCCTTACCCTATCCCTAAAACTTCCTTACCCTAACCCAAAACCTAACCTTAATGTTAACCCTAACCCTAACCCTAAACTTAACACTAACACTTACCCTTAACCTAACCCTAACCCTAACCCTAACCTTCACCCTAACTGTAACCCTAACCCTAACCACTACCCTTAACCTAACCCTAACCCTAACCCTAACCCTTACCCTCATGCTAAACCTTACCCTGAACCTAACCCTAACCCTTAATCTACCCTAGCCCTAACACTAACCCTAACCCTAACCCTAACCCTTACCCTTACCCTAACCCTAACCCTAACCTCAACCCTAAACATATCCCTAACCCTAACCCTAACCCTTACCCCTACCCTAACCCTAAACCTAACCCTAACCCTAACCCTTACCCTTACACAAAACCTAACCCTAAGCCTAACCCTTACCCTTACCTTAACCCTAACCCTAACCTTAACACTAACCCCTAACCCTAACCCTAACACTAACCCTTACACTTACCCTAAACCTAACCCTAACATTATTGCTAACCCTAACCCTAACCCTAACCCTAACCCTTACCCTAACCCTAACCTAACCCTAATGCTTGCCCTAACCCTAACTCTAACCTAACCCTTACCCTTACCCTAACCCCAAACCTAACCTTAATGTTAACCCTAACCCTAACCCTAAACTTAACACTAACACTTACCCTTAACCTAACCCTAACCCTAACCCTAACCTTCACCCTAACAGTAACCCTAGCCCTAACCACTACCCTTACCCTAACCCTAACCCTAACCCTAACCCTTACCCTTACCCTCAAGCTAAACCTTACCCTGAACCTAACCCTAAACCTTAACCTACCCTAGCCCTAACACTACCCATAACCCTAACCCTAAACCTTACCCTTACCTAACCCTAACCCTAACCTCAACCCTAAACGTATCCCTAACCCTAACCCTAACCCTTAGCCTTACCCTAACCCTAAACCTAACCCTAACCCTAACCCTAACCTTTACCCTTACACTAAACCTAACCCTAAACCTAACCCTTACCCTTACCTTAACCCTAAACCTAACCTTAACACTAACCCCTAACCCTAACCCTAACACTAACCCTTACACTTACCCTAACCCTAAACATAATATTATTGCTAACCCTAACCCTAACCCTAACCCTTACCCTAACCCTAACCCTAACCCTAATGCTTGCCCTAACCCTAACTCTAACCTAACCCTTACCCTTACCCTAACCCAAAACCTAACCTTAATGTTAACCCTAACGCTAACCATAACCTTAAACCTTCCCCTAACCCTAACCCTAACCCTAATCCTTACGCTAACCCTAACCCTAACCCTTACCCTAAACAATACCCTTTCCTTAACCCTAACCATAACCCTAACATTAACCCTAACCCTAAACCCTTACACTAACAGTAAACCTAACCCTAACACTTACCCTTACCCTAACATTAAACTTAACCCTAAACCTAACCCTTACCCTAACCGTAACCCTAACCTTAACCCTAACCCTCACCCTAACCCTAACCCTAAACCTAACCCTTAGCCTTACCCTAACCCTAACCCTAAACCTAACCCTAACCCTCACCCTAACCCTTACTCTTACCCTAAACCTAACCCTAAACCTAACCCTAACCCTAACCCTTACCCTAACCCTAACCCTACTCCTAACCCTAACCCTAACCCTAAACCTAGCCCTAACCCTTACCCTTACCCTAACCCTAACCCTAACCCTTACCCTTTTCCTAAACCTAACCCTAACCGTAACCCTAACACTTCCCTTACCCTAAACCCAAACCTAACCTTAATGTTAACCCTAACCCTAACCCTAAACTTAACACTAACACTTACCCTTAACCTAACCCTAACCCTAACCCTAACCTTCACCCTAACAGTAACCCTAACCGTAACCACTACCCTTACCCTTACCCTCAAGCTAAACCTTACCCTGAACCTAACCCTAAACCTTAACCTACCCTAGCCCTAACACTAACCATAACCCTAACCCTAAACCTTACCCTTACCTAACCCTAACCCTAACCTCAACCCTAAACGTATCCCTAACCCTAAACCTAACCCTTACCCTTACCCTAACCCTAAACCTAACCCTAACCCTAACCCTAACCTTTACCCTTACACTAAACCTAACCCTAAACCTAACCCTTACCTTACCTTAACCCTAACCCTAACCTTAACACTAACCCCTAACCCTAACCCTAACACTAACCCTTACACTTACCCTAACCCTAAACATAATATTATTGCTAACCCAAACCCTAACCCTAACCCTTACCCTAACCCTAACCCTAACCCTAATGCTTGCCCTAACCCTAACTCTAACCTAACCCTTACCCTTACCCTAACCCAAAACCTAACCTTAATGTTAACCCTAACGCTAACGATAACCTTAAACCTTCCCCTAACCCTAACCCTAACCCTAATCCTTACGCTAACCCTAACCCTAACCCTTACCCTAACCATTACACTTTCCTTAACCCTAACCCTAACCCTAACATTAACCCTAACCCTAACCCCTTACACTAACCGTAACCCTAACCCTAACACTTACCCTTACCCTAACCCTAAACTTAAACCTAAACCTAACCCTAACCCTTACCCTAACCGTAACCCTAACCTTAACCCTAACCCTCACCCTAAACCTAACCATAAACCTAACCCTTAGCCTTACCCTAACCCTAACCCTAAACCTAACCCTAACCCTCACCCTAACCCTTATTCTTACCCTAACCCTAACCCTAAACCTAACCCTAACCCTAACCCTTACCATAACCATAACCCTAACTCTAACCCTAAACCTAACCCTAACCCTACCCTTAAACCTAACCGTAACCCTAACCCCTAACCCTTACGCTAACCCTAACCCTAACCCTAACACTTACCCTTACCCCAACAATAACGCTAACCCTAACACTAAACCTAACCCTAACACTTACTCTAACCCTAAACCTTACCCTTAACCTAACCCTAACCTTAACCGTATCCCTAACACTTACCCTTACACTAACCCTAACCCTAACCCTTACCCAAACCCTAGCCCTAACCATAACCCTACCCCTTACCCTTACCTTAACCCTAAGCCTAACCCTAACCCTAACACTTACCCTTACCCTAACTCTAACCCTGACACTAAACCTAACCTTACCCTAACCCTAACCCTACCACTAACCCCTAACCCTAACCCTAACCCTAACTCTTACCCTTACCCTAACAGTAACGCTAATCCTAAACCCTAACAATAACCCTAACCCTAACCCTTACACTTATACTAACCCTAACCCAAACCCCAAACATTACCCTTACCCTAACCCTAACCCTAACCGTAATGCTAACCCTAAACCTAACCCTAACCCTAACCCTTACCCTTTCCGTAATCCTAACCCTAACCCTAACACTAACCCTAAGACTAACCCTAACCCTAACCCTAACACTTACCCTTATCTAAACCTAACCCTAACCCTTACCCTAACGCTAAACCTAAGCCTAACCCTAACAGTAACCCCAACCCTAACTCTAACACTTACCCTTACCCTAACCCTAACCCTAAACCTAACACTTACCGTAACCCTAACACTAACCCTTAACCTAACCCTAACCCTAACCCTAACCACTAACCCTAACCGTAACCCTAATCTTTACCCTTTCCGTAATCCTAACCCTAACTCTAACACTATCCCTAAGAATAACCTAACCCTAACCCTAACCCTAACACTTACCCTTGTATAAACCTAACCCTAACCCTAACCCTTACCCTAACCCTAAACCTAAGCCTAACCCTAACAGTAACCCTAACCCTAACTCTAAACCTTACCCTTACCCTAACCCTAACCCTAACCGTAACACTTACCGTAACCCTAACCCTAACCCTTACCCTTACCCTAACCCTAATCCTAACCACTAACCCTAACCCTAACCCTAACACTCACCCTAACCCTAACCCTAAACCTAAACCTTACACTAACCCTAACCCTAACCCCAACGCTAACATTAACCCTAACCCTCAACCTTATCCTATCCCTAACCCTAACCCTAACCATAAAACTAACCCTAACCCTAACCCTAAACCCTACCCTTACTCTAACCCCAATCCCAAACGTAACCCTAACCTTAACCATTACCCTTATCCTAACCCTAACCCTAACCCTTAACCTTATCCTTACCCTAAATCAAACCCTAACCCATACCCTAACCCTAACCCTAACCCTAACCCTCACCTAACCCTAATGCTTGCCCTAACCCTAACTCTAACCTAACCCTTACCCTTACCCTAACCCAAAACCTAACCTTAATGTTAACCCTAACGCTAACCCTAACCTTAATCCTTACCCTAACCCAAACCCTAACCCTAATCCTTACGCTAACCCTAAACCTAACCCTAACCCTTACCCTAACCCTTACCCTTTCCTTAACCCTAATCCTAACCCTAACCCTAACATTAACCCTAACCCTAACCCCTAACACTAACCATAACCCTAACCCTAACACTGACCCTTACACTAACCCTAAACTTAACCCTAAACCTAACCCTTACCCTAACCGTAACCCTAACCTTAACCCTAACCCTAACTCTAACCCTAAACCTAACCCTTAGCCTTACACTAACGCTAACCCTAAACCTAACCCTAACCCTCACCCTAACCCTTACCCTTACCCTAACCCTAACCCTAACCCTAACCCTTACCCTAACCATAACCCTAACTCTAACCCTTAACCTAACCCTAACCCTAACCCTAAACCTAACCCTAACCCTAACCCCTAACACTTACCCTAACCCTAACCCTAACCCTAACACTTACCCTTACCCCAACAATGACCCTAAACCTAACCCTAAACCTAAACCTAACCCTTACTCTAACCCTAACCCTAACCCTTACCCGTAACTTAACCCTAACCCTAACCGTATCCCTAACACTTACCCTTACACTAACCCTAACCCTAAACCTTACCCAAACCCTAACCCTAACCATAACCCTACCCCTTACCCTTACCCTAATCCTAAGCCTAACCCTAACCCTAACACTTACCCTTACCCTAACTCTAACCCTGACCCTAAACCGAACCTTACCCTAACCCTAACCCTACCACTAACCCCTAACCCTAACCCTAACCCTAACTCTTACCCTTACCCTAACAGTAACGCTAATCCTAAACCCTAACAATAACCCTAACCCTAACCCTTACCCTGACCCTAACCCTAACCCTAACCCCAACCATTACCCTTACCCAAACCCTAACCCTAACCGTAATGCTAACCCTAACCCTAACCCTAACCCTAACCCTTACCCTTTCCGTAATCCTAACCCTAACCCTAACACTAACCCTAAGACTAACCCTAACCCTAACCCTAACCCTAACCTTTACACTAATTCTAACCGTAACCCCAACCCTAACCCTAACCCTTACCCTAACCTTAATCCTAACCCTAACCCTAACCCTAACCCTTACCCTTACCCTAACCCTAACCCTAACCTTAATGTTAACACTTACCCTAACCCTAACCCTTACCCTAACCCTCACCCTAACCCTTACCCTAACCTTTACCCTAACCCTCACCCTAACTCCTACCCTTACCTTAATCCTAACCCTCAACCCAACCCTAACCCCTAACTCTAACCCTAACCCTAACCCTAACCCCTAACGCTAACCCTAACCCTTACCCTTACCCTAAGCCTAACCCTACCCCAAACCCCTAAACCTAACCCCAATCCTAACCCTAACCCTAACCCTTACCCTTACTCTAACCCTAACCCTAAACCTAACCCTAACCCTAAACCTAACCTTAACCCTAACCCTTACCCTTTTCCTAAACCTAACCCTAACCGTAACAGTAACACTTCCCTTACCCTAACCCAAAACCTAACCTTAATGTTAACCGTACCCCTAACCCTAACCGTAACACTTACCCTAACCACTAACCCTAACCCTATTCCTTACTCTAACCCCAACCCTAAACCTTACCCTTACCCTATCCCTAAAACTTCCTTACCCTAACCCAAAACCTAACCTTAATGTTAACCCTAACCCTAACCCTAAACTTAACACTAACACTTACCCTTAACCTAACCCTAACCCTAACCCTAACCTTCACCCTAACTGTAACCCTAACCCTAACCACTACCCTTAACCTAACCCTAACCCTAACCCTAACCCTTACCCTCATGCTAAACCTTACCCTGAACCTAACCCTAACCCTTAATCTACCCTAGCCCTAACACTAACCCTAACCCTAACCCTAACCCTTACCCTTACCCTAACCCTAACCCTAACCTCAACCCTAAACATATCCCTAACCCTAACCCTAACCCTTACCCCTACCCTAACCCTAAACCTAACCCTAACCCTAACCCTTACCCTTACACAAAACCTAACCCTAAGCCTAACCCTTACCCTTACCTTAACCCTAACCCTAACCTTAACACTAACCCCTAACCCTAACCCTAACACTAACCCTTACACTTACCCTAAACCTAACCCTAACATTATTGCTAACCCTAACCCTAACCCTAACCCTAACCCTTACCCTAACCCTAACCTAACCCTAATGCTTGCCCTAACCCTAACTCTAACCTAACCCTTACCCTTACCCTAACCCAAAACCTAACCTTAATGTTAACCCTAACGCTAAAACTAACCTTAAACCTTCCCACAACCCTAACCCTAACCCTAACCCTAACCCTAACCTTCACCCTAACAGTAACCCTAGCCCTAACCACTACCCTTACCCTAACCCTAACCCTAACCCTAACCCTAACATTAACCCTAGCCCTAACCCCTAACACTAACCGTAACCCTAACCCTAACACTTACCCTTACCCTAACCCTAAACTTAACCCTAAAACTAACCCTTACCCTAACCGTAACCCTAACCTTAACCCTAACCCTAACTCTAACCCTAAACCTAACCCTTAGCCTTACCCTACCCCTAACCCTAAACCTAACCCTAACCCTCACCCTAACCGTTACCCAAACCCTAACCCTAACCATAGCCCTACCCCTTACCCTTACCCTAAACCTAAGCCTAACCCTAACCCTAACACTTACCCTTACCCTAACTCTAACCCTGACCCTAAACCTAACCTTACCCTAACCCGAACCCTACCACTAACCCCTAACCCTAACTCTTTCCCTTACCCTAACAGTAACGCTAATCCTAAACCCTAACAATAACCCTAACCCTAACCCTTACCGTTACCTAACCCTAACACTAACCCTAAGACTAACCCTAACCCTAATCCTAACCCTAATCCTAACACTTACCCTTATCTAAACCTAACCCTAACCATTACCCTAAACCTAAACCTAAGCCTAACCCTAACAGTAACCCTAACCCTAACTCTAACATTTACCCTTACCGTAACCCTAACCCTAAACCTAACACTTACCATAACCCTAACCCTAACCCTTACCCTAACCCTAAGCCTAACCCTAACCACTAACCCTAACCCTAACCCTAACCCTAACCCTTACCCTTTCCGTAATCCTAACCCTAACCCTAACACTAACCCTAAGACTAACCCTAACCCTAACCCTAACACTTACCGTTATATAAACCTAAACCTAACCCTAACCCTTACCCTAACCCTAAACCTAAGCCTAACCCTAACAGTAACCCTAACCCTAACTCTAAACCTTACCCTTACCCTAACCCTAACCCTAAAACTAACACTTACCGTAACCCTAACCCTAACCCTTACCCTTACCCTAACACTAACCCTAACCACTAACCCTAACCCTAACCCTAACACTCACCCCAACCCTAACCCTAACCCTAACCCTTACTCTAACCCTAACACTAACCCTAACCCTTACCCTTACCCTAACCCTAATTATAAACATAACCCTCACCCTAATACTAAACCTAACACTTACCCTAACCCTAACCCTTACCCTAACCCTAACCCTAACCCCAAAGCTAACGTTAACCCTAACCCTCAACCTTATCCTAACCCTAACCTTAAAACTAACCCTAACCCTAACCCTAAACCCTACCCTTACACTAACCCTAACCCCAAACGTAACCCTAACCTTAACCATTACCCTTAGCCTAACCCTAACCCTAACCCTTAACCTTATCCTTACCCTAAATCAAACCCTAACCCATACCCTAACCCTAACCCTAACCCTAACCCTAACCCTAAACTTTACCCTTACCCTAAACCTAACCCTATCCCTTACCCTATCCCTAACCCTTACACTTACCTTAACCCTAACCCTAAACCTAGCCCTAACCATAACCCCTAACCCCAACTCTAAACCTAAACCTTACCCTTACCCTTACCCTAAACCTTACCCTAAACCTAACCCTAACCCTAAACCTAACCCTTACCATAACCCTAACCCTAACCCTAACCCTTACCCTAACCCCAAACCTAACCCTAAACCTAACCCTAACCCTAACCCCTAACCCTAACCCTAACCCTATCCCTAAATCTTACCCTTACCCTAACCCTAAACCTAACATTTACCTTTACCCTAACGATAAACCTAACCCTAACCCTAACCATAACCATAACACTTACCCTTACCCTAACCCTAACCCTAACCCTTACCCTAACCCTAACCCTAACCCTAACCCTACCCCTTACCCTTACCCTAACCCTAAGCCTAACCCTAACCCTAACACTAACCCTTACCCTAAACCTAACCCTGAACCTAACCCTAACTCTTACCCTATCCCTAAGCCTAACACAAACCCTAACCCTAACCCTAACCCTAACCCAAACCCTAACCCTAATCCTAACCCTAACACTAACCCTAACCCTAACCCCTAAACCTAACCCTTACCGTAACCTTACCCTTACCCTAACCCTAACCCTTACCATAAATCTAACCTTAACCCTAACCCTAACACTAACCCTCACCCTAACCCTTACCCTTACCCTAACCCTAACCCTTACCCTTACCCTAAACCTAAACATAATCTTAATGCTAACACTGAAAATAACCCTAACCCTAACCCTTACCCTAAACCTAAACTTAACCGTAACCCTAACACTTACCCTTTCCGTAACCCTAACCCTAAACTTAAACCTAACCCAAACTGTAACCCTAACCCTAACCCTTACCCTTACCCTAACCCTAGCCCTAATCCTAACCCTAAAACTAACCCTAACCCTTACCCTTACCCTAACCCTAAACCTAAACCTAACCCTAACCCTAACCTTAACCCTAAACCTAACCCTAACCCTAACCCTAATCCCTAACCCTAACCCTAACCCTTACCCTAACCTTAACACTAACCCTAAACCTTACCCTTACCCTTACCCTAACCCTAATCCAAACCCTAAGCCTAACACTAACCTTACCCCTAACACTTACCCTTACCCTAACTCTAACCCTAACCCTAACCCTAACCTTCACCCTAAACCTAACCCTAACCCTTACCCTTACCCTAACGCTAACCCTGACCTTAAGTGCAACCCTAAACCTAAACATAACCCTAAGCCGAACCCTAACCCTAACCCTAACCCTAACACTAAACCTAATCCTTACCCTTCCCCTAATCCTAACCCTAACCCCAACCCTAAACCTAACACTTATTCTAACCCTAACCCTAACCTTAAACCTAATCCTCACCCTAACCCTAACACTTACCCTTACCCTAAACTTAACACTAACCCTAACCCTAAACTTAACCGTAACTCCTAACCCTAACCCTAACCGTATCCCTTAACCTTACCCTAACCCTAACCCTATCCTTAACCCTAACCGTAAACCTATCCCTAACCCTTACCCTTACCCTAAACCTAACCCTAAACTTAATGCTAACCCTAACCCTAACACTAACCCTTACCCTAATCATAACCTTAACCCTAATCCTTACGCTAACCCTAACCCTTACGCTTACCCTTTCACAAAACCTAACCCTAACCCTAACCCTTACCCTTACCCTAAACCTAATCGAAACCTAACCATTAAACTAACCCTAACCCTAACCCTAACCTTAACCCTATCCCTAACCCTAACCCTAAACCTTACCCTTACGCTAACCCTAACCCTAAACCTAACCCTAATCCTAAACCTAAACCTAACCCTTACCCTAACCCTAACCCTAAACCTAACTATAACCCTAACCCTAACCCTAACCCTAACCACTAACCTTATCCCTAAACCTAACCCTAACCCTTACCCTAACCCAACCCTTATCCTTAAGCTTAGCCTAACGCCAACCCTAACCTTTCCGAACCCTAAACCTAACCCTAACCCTAACACTTACCCTAACCCTAAACCTAACCCTAACACAAACCCTAACACTGACCCTTAACCTAACCCTAACCCTTACCCTAACCCTTACCCTAACCCTAACCCTAACCCTAACCCCTAACCCTAACCTTAACACGAACCCTAAACCTAACCCTACCCCTAACCCTTACACTAACCCCAACCCTAAACTTAACCAGAACCCTAAACCTAACCCTAAATCTAACCCTTACCCTAACCCTAACCCTAATCCAAACCCTAACCCTAACCCTTACCCTACCCCTACCCCTACCCCTTACCCTCACCATAACACTAACATAACCCTAACCCTAACCCTTTCCCAAACCCTAACCCTAACTTTAATGCTAACCCTAACCCTAACCCTAACCCCTATCCCTAACCCTAACCCTTACCCTAACACTAACACTAACCCTAGCCCTTACCCTTACCCTTATCCTAACCCTAACCCTAAATCTAACCCTAACCCCACACCTCACCCTGACCCTAACCCTAACCCTTAACCTTACTCTAACGCTAACCCTAAACCTTACCCTTACCCTAAGCCTAAACATAACCTTAAGGCTAACCTTGAACCTAACCCTAATCCTAAACCTAACCCTTACCCTAAACCTAACCCTAACCCTAACCCTAACCCTTACCCTTTCCCTAACCCTAAACCTAATCCTAACTCTAACCCTTACCCTAACCCTCACCCTAACCCTAACACTAACTTTAACCCTAACCATAACCCTAACCCTAACCCTTACCCTCACCCTAACACTAATTCTAAAGCTAAACCTAAACCTAACCCTAACACTAACGCTTAACCATACCATATCCCTAAACCTAACCTTAACCCTAACCCCAAACCTAACCCTAAACCTAACCCTAACCCTAACCCCTAAACTAACCCTAACCCTAAATCTTACCCTTACCCTAACCCTAAACCTAACATTTACCCTTACCCTAACGATAAACCTAACCCTAACCCTAAACCTAACCCTAACACTAATTCTAACCCTAACCCTAACCCTTACCCTTAACCTAACCCTAACCCTAACCCTAACCATAACCATAACACTTACCCTTACCCTAACCTAACCCTACCCCTTACACTTACCCTAACCCTAAGCCTAACCCTAACCCTAACACTAACCCTTACCCTATACCTAACCCTGACCCTAACCTTAACTCTTACCCTAACCCTAACCCTAACACAAACCCTAACCCTAATCCTTACCCTAACACTAACCCTAACCCTAACCCCTAAACCTAACCCTTACCGTAACATTACCCTTACCCTAACCCTAACCCTTACCATAACTCTAACACTAACCCTAACCCTAACACCTAACCCTAACACTAACCCTTACCCTAAACCTAACCCTAACCCTTACCTTAACCCTAACCCTAACACTAACCCTAACCCTAACCCTTACCCTTACCCTAACCCTAACCCTTATCCTTACCCTAAACCTAAACATAACCTTAATGCTAACACTGAAAATAACCCTAACCCTAACCCTTACCCTAAACCTAAACTTAACCGTAACCCTAACACTTACCCTTTCCGTTACCCTAACCCTAAACTTAAACCTAACCCAAACTGTAACCCTAACCCTAACCCTTACCCTTACCCTAACCCTAACCCTAATCCTAACCCTAAACCTAACCCGAACCCTTACCCTTAACCTAACCCTAAACCTAAACCTAACCCTAACCCTAACCTTAACCCTAAACCTAACCCTAACCCTTACCCTTACCATAACCCTAAACCTAATCCTAACCCTAAGCCTAAACTTAACCCTACCCCTCACCCTAACCCTAACCCTTATCCATATCCTAAACCTAACCTTAAACCTAACCCTAACCCTAACCCTAACCCTAACCCCTAAACCTAACCCTTACCGTAACATTACCCTTACCCTAACCCTAACCCTTACCATAACTCTAACACTAACCCTAACCCTAACACCTAACCCTAACACTAACCCTTACCCTAAACCTAACCCTAACCCTTACCTTAACCCTAACCCTAACACTAACCCTAACCCTAACCCTTACCCTTACCCTAACCCTAACCCTTATCCTTACCCTAAACCTAAACATAACCTTAATGCTAACACTGAAAATAACCCTAACCCTAACCCTTACCCTAAACCTAAACTTAACCGTAACCCTAACACTTACCCTTTCCGTTACCCTAACCCTAAACTTAAACCTAACCCAAACTGTAACCCTAACCCTAACCCTTACCCTTACCCTAACCCTAACCCTAATCCTAACCCTAAACCTAACCCGAACCCTTACCCTTAACCTAACCCTAAACCTAAACCTAACCCTAACCCTAACCTTAACCCTAAACCTAACCCTAACCCTTACCCTTACCATAACCCTAAACCTAATCCTAACCCTAAGCCTAAACTTAACCCTACCCCTCACCCTAACCCTAACCCTTATCCATATCCTAAACCTAACCTTAAACCTAACCCTAACCCTAATCCTAACCCTAACCCTTACCCTTACCATAACCCTAAACCTAATCCTAACCCTAAGCGTAAACTTAACCCTACCCCTCACCCTAACCCTAACCCTTATCCATATCCTAAACCTAACCTTAAACCTAACCCTAACCCTAACCCTAACCCTTACCCTTACCCTAACCCTAACCCTAAACCTCACACTAACCTAAACTTACACCTAAGCCCTAAACCTAACCCTAATTCTAACCCTAACCCTTACCCTTACCTTAACCTAACCCTAAACTTAATGCTAACCCTAACCCTAACTCTAACCCTTACCCTAACCTTAACCCTAACCCTAATCCTTACCCTAACCCTAACCCTAATCCTTACCCTAACCCTAACCTTAATGCTAACCCTAACCCTAACACTAACCCTTACCCTTTCCCTAAGCCTAACCCTATCCCTAATCCTTACCCTTACCCTAACCCTAACCCTAAACCTAAACCTAACCCTAACCATAACCCTAACCCTAACCCTAATCCTAACCCTTACCCTTACCTTAAACCTAACCCTAAACCTAACCCTAAACCTAACCCTAACCCTAACCCTTACCCTTACCCTAACCCTAACCCTAAACTTAACCCTAACCCTAACCCTAACCCCTGACCCTAACCCTAACCCTAACCCTAATCCTTACCCTTACCCTAACCCTAAACCTAACCTTAATGCTAACACTAACCCTAAACCTAACCCTTACCCTAACCCTCACCCTAACCATAACCATAACCTTTACCCTAACACTAACACTAACCCTAACCCTAACCTGTACCCTAACCCTAATCCTAACCCTAAACCCTACCCTAACCCTAACCCTAACCCAAAACCTAAACCTAACCCTAACCCTAACCCTAACGCTAACCTCTAACCCTAAGTCTAAGCCTAACCCTTATCCTTATCCTAACCTCAAAATTAACCCTAACCGTTACCCTTACCCTAACCCTAACCATAAACCTATCCCTAACCCTAACCCTAACCCTAAACCTTAATCCTATCCCTAAACCTAACAATAACTCTAATCCTTAACCTTAACCTAACGCTAACCCTAAACTTAATGCTAACTGTAACCCTAACCCTAACCCTAACACTTACCGTAACCCTAACCCTAATCCTTAGCCTAACCCTAACCCTAACCCTAACCCTTACCCTTTCCCTAACCCTAACCCTAACCCTAACACTTACTCTAACTCTAACCCTAACCCTTACCCTAACCCAAACCCTAAACCTAACCATAACCCTAAACCTAACCCTTACCCTAACCTAACCCTTACCCTAACCCTATCCCTAACCCTAACTCTAACCTTAACCCTAACCCTTACCCTTACACTAACCCTAACCCTAATCCTAACCCTTACCCTAACCCATACCCTTACCCTAAACCTAGCACTAACCCTAACCCTGATACTAACACTTTCCCTAACCCTAACCCGAACCCTAATCCTAACCCCTAACCCTAACCCTAACGCTCACCCTAACCCTAACCCTAACACTTACCCTTACCGTTACCCTAACACTAGCCTTAACCCCAACCCTAATCCTAACCCTAACCCTCACCCTTACCCTAACCCTAACCCTAAACCTAACACTAACCCTTACCCTACCCCTAAAACTAACCTTAACCCTAACCCTAAACTTAACCCTAATCCTTACCCTTACCATAACTCTAACAATAACCCTAACCCTAAACCGAACCCTAAACCTAACCCTTACCCTTAAACTAACCCTAACCCTAAACCTAACCCTAACCCTTACCCTTACCCTACCCCTAACCTCAACCTTAACCCTAACCCTAGCACTAACCCTAAACCTAACCCTTACACTTACCCAAACCCTATCCCAAAACCTAAGCCTAACAGTAACCCTAACCCTAACCCTTACCCTTACCCTAACCCTAATCCCAACGCTTACCCTTACCCTAAACCTAACCCTAAACTTAATGCCAACTGTAACCCTTACCCTAACCCTAAGACTAACCCTAATCCTTACCTAACCCTAACCCTAAACCTAACCCTTACCCTTTCCGTAAGCCAAACCCTAACCCTAACCCTAACCCTAAGACTAACTCTAACCCTAACTCTAACTCTAACCCTAACACTTACCCTTATCTAAACCTATCCCTAACCCTAACCCTTACCGTAACCCTAAACCTAACCCTTACCCTAACCCCTAACCCTAACATTAAGCCTAACCCTAACTCTAAACCATACCCTTACCCTAACATTAACCCTAACCCTAACACTTACCCTAACCCTAACCCTAACCCTTACACTAACCCTAACACTAACCCTAACCCCTAACCCTAACCCTAACCCTAACACTCACCCTAACCATAACCCTAACCCTAACCCTTACCCTAACCCTAACACTAACCCTAACCCTTACCCTTACCCTAACCCTAACTCTAACCTTAAACCCAACCCTAACCCTAACCCTAACCCGAACACTAACACTCACCCTAACCCTAACCCTTAACCTAACCCTAACCCTAAACTTAACCCTAACTCTTTCCCTTACCCTAACCCTAACCCTAACCCTAACCCTAACCCTAAAACAAATCCTAACCTTAAACCTAATCCCTACCCTTACTCTAACCCTAACACCAAACCTAACCCTAACCCTAACCCTAACATAACCCTTACCCTTACCCTAACCCTAACCCTAACCCTAAACGTTAACCTTATCCTTACTCTAAATCTAACCCTAACCCTTACCCTAACCCTAAACCTAAACCTAACCCTAACCCTTATCCATACCCTAACCCTAACCCTAACCCTAAACCAAACCCTAACCCTAACCCTAACCCTAACCCTAACACTTACCCTTACCCTAACCCTAAACCTAACGCTAACCTTAACCATACTCCTAACCCTAACCCTAACCCTATCCCTTAACCTTACCCTAACCCTAACCCTATCCTTACCCTTACCGTAACCCTAATCCTAAACCTTACCCTTACCCTAACACTAACCCTAACCCTAATGCTAACCCTAATTCTAACACTAACCCTTACCCTAACAATAACCCTAACCCTAATCCTTACCCTAACCCTAACCCTAACCCTAACACTTACCCTTTCCCAAAACCTAACCCTAACCATAACCCTAACAATTACCCTTAACCTTACCCTAACCCAAAACCTAAACTTAACCCTAACCCTAACCCTAACCCTAACCCTAACCTTATCCTATCCCTAACCCTAACCCTAACCCTTACCCTTACCCTAACCCTAACGCTAACCCTAAACATAACCCTAATCTTAACCCTAAACCTAACCCTTACCCTAACCCTAACCGTAAACCTAACTATAACCTAACCCTAACCCTAACCCTAAACACTAACCCTAACCCTAAACCTAACCCTAACCCTTACCGTAACCCCAACCCTAACCCTTACCCTTACCCTAACCCCAACCCTAACCTTAACCCAAACCCTAAACCTAACCCTAACCCTAACCCTTCCCCTAACTCTAATCCGAACCCTAACACAAATCCTAACACTTACCCTTACCCTAACCCTAACCATTACCCTAACCCTTACCCTAACCCTAACCCTAACCCTAACCGTAACCTTAACCCGAACCCTAAACCTAACCCTAACCATAACCCTTACCCTAACCCTAACCCTAACCCTAAACCAAACCCTAACCCTAACCCTTACACTAACCCTAACCCTAAACCTAACCCCTAACCCTAACCCTTACCCTAACCCTAACTCTAACTCTAACCCTAACCCTTACCCTAAACCTAACCCTTACCCTCACTCTAACCCTAACCCTAACCCTAGCACCTTACCTAAACCTAACCCTTACCCTAAATCTAACCCTAACCCTTACCCTAACCTTAACACTAACACTAACCCTTAGCCTAACCCTTACCCTTCCCAAACCCTAACCCTAACCCTAACCCTAACCCTTACCCTAACACTAACACTAACACTAACACTAACCCTAACCCTAACCCTTACCATTACCCTTATCCTAACCCTAACCCTAAATCTAACCCTAACCCCAAACCTCACCCTGACCCTAACCCTAACCCTAACCCTTAACCTTACTCTAACTCTAACCCTAAACCTTACCCTTACCCTATACCTAAATATAACCTTAATGCTAACCTTGAACCTAACCCTAATCCTAAACCTAAACCTTACCCTAAACCTAACCCTAACCCTAACCCTAACCCTTACCCTTTACCTAACCCTAAACCTAACCCTAACTCTAACCCTTACCCTAACCCTCACCCTAACCCTAACACTAACCTTAACCCTAACCGTAATCCTAAACCTAACCCTTACTCTCACCCTAACACTAATCCTAAACCTAAACCTAACTCTAACCCTAACCCTTAACCATACCATATCCCTAAACCTAACCCTAACCCTAACCCTAATCCTAACCCTAAACCTAACACTAACCCTAAACCTAACCCTTACCCTTACCCTAACCCTAACCCTAAACCTAAACCTAACCCTAAACCTAACCCTAAACCTTACCCTTACCATAACCCTAAACCTAATACTAACCCTAACCGTAAACTTAACCCTAATCCTAACCCTAACCCTAACCCTTATCCATATCCTAAACCTAACCCTAAACCTCACCCTTACCTTAAACTTACACCTAAGCCCTAATCCTAACCCTACTCCTAACCCTAACCCTTACACTTACCTTAAACCTAACCCTAAACTTAATGCTAACCCTAACCCTAACCTTAAGCCTAACCCTAATCCTTACCCTAACCCTAACCCTAATCCTAAACCTAATCCTAAACTTAATGCTAACCCTTACCCTAACCCTAACCCTTACCCTTTCCCTAAGCCTAACCCTATCCCTAACCCTTACCCTTACCCTAACACTAACCCTAAACCTAAACCTAACCCTAACCATAACCCTAACACTAACCCTAAACCTAACCCTTACCCTTACCCTAAACCTAAACCTAAACCTAACCCTAAACCTACTCTAACCCTTACCCTTATTCTAACCCTAACCCTAAACCTAACCCTAAAACTAACCCTAACCCTAACCCCTGACCCTAACCCTAACCCTAACCCTAATCCTTACCCTTACCCTAACCCTAACCTTAATGCTAACACTAACCCTAAACCTAACCCTTACTCTAACCCTCACCCTAACCATAACCATTACCTTTACCCTAACCCTAACCCTAACCTTTACCCTAACCCTAACCCTAACACTAAACCCTACCCTAACCCTAACCCTAACCCAAACCGTAAACCTAACCCTAACCCTAACCCTAACGCTAACCCCTAACCCTAAGTCTAAGCCTAACCCTTACCCTTATCCTAACCTCAAAATTAACCCTAACCGTTACCCTTACCCTAACCCTAACCGTAAACCTATCCCTAATCCTAACCATAACCCTAACCCCCAATTCTAACCCTAACCCTAACAATAACTCTAATCCTTACACTTAACCTAACGCTAACCCTAAACTTAATGCTAATCCTAACCCTAACCCTAACCCTAACACTTACCGTAAACTTAACCCTAATCCTTAGCCTAACCCTAACCCTAACCCTTAAACTAACTCTAACCCTAAACCTTGCCCTAACCCAAACCCTAAACCTAACCATAACCCTAAACCTAACCCTCACCCTAATCCTAACCCTTACCCTAACCCTATCCCTAATCCTAACTCTAACCTTAACCCTAACCATTACCCCTTACCCTAACCCTAACTAACCCTAACCGTAACCCATGCCCTTACCCTATACCTAGCCCTAACCCTAAACCTGACCCTAACACATACCCTAACCCTAACCCGAACCCGAATCCTAACCCCTAACCTTAACCCTAACCCTCACCCTAACCCTAACCCTAACCCTAACCCTTCCCTTAACTCTAACCCTAACCCTAACCCTTACCCTTACGGTAACCCAAACGCTAGCCTTAACCCCAACCGTAATCCTAACCCTAACCCTAATCATTAGCCTAACCCTAACCTTAACCCTAACCCTTACACTTACCATAACTCTAACCCTAAACCTAACCCTAAACCTTACCCTTACCCTAACCCTAACCTCAACCTTAACAATAACCCTAATACTAACCCTAAACCTAACCCTCACCCTAATCCTAACCCTTACCCTAACCCTATCCCTAACCCTAACTCTAACCTTAACCCTAACCCTTACCCTTACCCTAACCCTAACCCTAACCCTAACCCTAACCAATACCCTTACCCTAAACCTAGCCCTAACCCTAACCCTGACCTTAACACATACCCTAACCCTAACCCGAACCCGAATCCTAACCCCTAATCCTAACCCTAACCCTCACCCTAACCCTAACCCTAACCCTTCCCCTAACCCTAACCCTAACCCTAACCCTTACACTTACGGTAACCCTAACTCTAGCCTTAACCCCAACCCTAATCCTAACCCTAACCCTAAACCTAAACGTAAACCTTACCCTATCCCTAACCCTTACCCTAACCCTAACCTTAACCCTAACTCTAACCTTAACCCTAACCCTTACCCTTACCCTAACTCTAACCCTAACCCTAACCCTAAACCTTACCCTTACCCTAACCCTAACCTCAACCTTAACCCTAACCCTACTACTAAACCTAAACCTAACCCTTACACTTACCCAAACCCTATCCCAAAACCTAACCCTAACAGTAACCCTAACGCTAACCCTTACCCTTACCCAAACCCTGACCATAAACCCAAACGCTTACCCTTACCCTAACCCTAACCCTAACCTTAATGCTAACCATAACCCTTACCCTAACCCTAAGACTAACCCTAATCCTTACCTAACCCTAACCCTAAACCTAACACTTACCCTTTCTGTAAGCCTAACCCTAACCCTAACCCTAACCCTAAGACTAACTCTAACCCTAACCCTAACTCTATCCCTAACACTTATCATTATCTAAACCTATCCCTAACCCTAACCCTTACCGTATCCCTAAACCTAACCCTTACCCTAACCCCTAACCCTAAAACTAACCCTAACCCTAACCCTAACACTTTCACTAACCCTAACACTAACCCTAACCCCTAACCCTAACCCTAACCCTATCACTCACCCTAACCCTAACCCTAACCCTAAACCTTACCCTAACCCTAACACTAACACTAACCCTTACCCTTACCCTAACTCTAACTCTAACCTTAAACCCAACCCTAACCCTAACCCTAACCCTAACCCTAACACTTACCCTAACCCTAACCCTAACCCTAACCCTAACACTAACCCTAACCCCTAACCCTAACCCTAACAATCACCCTAACCCTAACCCTAACCCTTACCCTAACCCTAACCATAAACCTAACCCTAAACCTTACCCTAACCCTAACCCTAACCCTACCCTTAACCCTAACTCTTTCCTTTACCCTAACCCTAAACCTAAACCTAAAACTAACCCTAACCCTAAACCTAAACCCTACCCTTACTCTAACCCTAACACCAAACCTAACCCTAACCCTAACCTTAAACCTAACCCTTCCCCTTACCCTAACCCTAACCCTAACCCTAACCCTTAACCTTATCCTTACTCTAAATCTAACCCTAACCCATACCCTAACCCTAAACCTAACCCTAACCCTAACCCTTATCCATACCCTAAACCTAACCCTAAACCCAACCCTAACCCTAACCCTAACCCTAACCGTAACCCTAACACTTACCCTTACCCTAACCATAACCATAACCTTAAACTTTACACTTACCCTAATCCCTTACACTTGCCTTAACCCTAACCCTAAACCTAACCTTAACCCTAACCCTAACCCTTATCCATACCCTAAACCTAAGCCTAAACCCAACCCTAACCCTAACCCTAACCCCTAACCCTAAGCCTAAGCCTAACCCTTACCCTTACCCTAACCCTAACCCTAACCCTAACCCATACCCTTACCCTAAACCTAGCCCTAACCCTAACCCTGACCCTAACACATACCCTAACCCTAACCCTAACCCTAACACTTACCCTTACCCTAACCCTAACCCTAACCCTTACCCAAACCCTAACCCTAACCATAACCCTACCCCATACCCTTACTCTAACCCTAAGCCTAACCCTAACTCTAACACTTACCCTTACCCTAACCCAAACCCTGACCCTAACCCTAACGTTTCCCTAACCCTAACCCTAACCCTAACCACTAATCTTAACCCTAACCCTAACCCTTACCCTTACCCTAACCCTAACGCTAATCCTAACCCCTTACCCTAACCCTAAACGTAATCCTAACCCTAACCCTGACCCTAACCCTAACATTACCCTAACCCTAACAGTAACCCTAACCCCTAACCCTAACCCTAACCCTTACCCTAACCCTACCCCTTACCCTAACCCCAACCATTACCCTTACCCTAACCCTAACACTAACCGTAATGCTAACCCTAACCCTAACCCTAACCCTTACCCTAACCATAAGACTAACCCTAATCCTTACCCTAACCCTAACCCTAACCCTTACCCTTTCCGTAATCCTAACCCTAACCCTAACACTAACCCTACGACTAACCCTAACCCTATCCCAACCCTAACACTTACCCTTATCTAAATCTAACTCTAACCCTAACCATTACCATAACCCTAAACCTAACCCTAACCCTAACCCTAACCCTTACCCTACCCTAACCCTAACCCTAAACCTGAACCTAACCCTAACCCTAACCCCTAACACTAACCCTAACACTTACCCTAACCCTAACCCTAAACGTAAACCTAACCCTAACCCTAACCCTAACCCTTACCCTTACCATAACCCTAAACCTAATACTAACCCTAACCCTAAACTTAACCCTAACCCTAACCCTAACCCTAACCATTATCCATATCCTAAACCTAACCCTAAACCTAACCCTAACCCTAATCCTAACCCAAACCCTTACCCTTACCCTAACCCTACCCTAAACCTAACCCTAACCCTAACCTTACGCCTAAGCCCTAACCCTAACCCTAATCCTAACCCTAACCCTTACCCTTACCTTAAACCTAACCCTAAACTTAATGCTAACCGTAACCCTAACCCTAACCCTAACCCAAACCCTTACCCTTACCCTGACCCGAACCCTAAACCTAACCCTAACCCTAACCTTACACCTAAGCCCTAACCCTAACCCTAATCCTAAACCTAACCCTCACCCTTACCTTAAACCTAACCCTAAACTTAATGCTAACCGTAACCTTAACCCTAACCCTAACCCTAACCCTAACCTTAACCCTAACCCTAATCCTTACCCTAACCCTAACCCTAATCCTAACCCTAACCCTAACCTTAAAGCTAACCCTAACCCTAACCCTAACCCTAACCCTTACCCTTTCCCTAACCCTAACCCTATCCCTAACCCTTACCCTTACCCTAACCCTAACCCTAAACCTAAACCTAACCCTAACATAACCCTAACCCTAACCCTAAACCTAACCCTAACCCTAACCCTAAATCTTACCCTTACCCTAACCCTAACCCTAAACCTAAACCTAACCCTAACCCTAACCCTAATCCCTGACCCTAACCCTAATCCTAAACCTAATCCTTACCCTTACCCTAACCCTAAGCATAACCTTAATGCTAACACTAACCCCAAACCTAACCCTTACCCTAACCCTCACCCTAACCATAACCATAACCTTTACCCTAACCCTAACACCAACCCTAACCCTAACCTTTACCCTAACCCTAACCCTAACCCTAAACCCTACCCTAACCCTAACCCAAACCCTAAACCTAACCCTAACCCTAACCCTAACCCTAACCCTTACACTTACCCTAACCCTAACCCTTACCCTAACTCTAACCCTAGCCCTAACAATAACACCTCACCCTAACCCTAACCCTTACCCTAACCCTAACCCTAACCCTTACCCTAACCCTAACCCTAACACTAAACCTTACCCTAACCCTTACCCTTACCCTAACCTTAACCCTAACCCTAACCCTAAACTTAATGCTAACCCTAACACTAACCCTAACCCCCATCCCTAATCCTAACCCTTACCCTAACACTAACCCTAACACTAGCACTAACCCTAACCCTTACCCTTACCCTAAACCTAACCCTAAATCTAACCCTAACACTAGCACTAACCCTAACCCTTACCCTTACCCTAAACCTAACCCTAAATCTAACCCTAACCCTACCCCTCACCCTGACCCTAACCCTAACCCTTACCCTTATTCTAACCCTAACCCTAACATTTACCCTTACACTAATCCTAAACATAACCTTAATGCTAACCCTGAACCTAACCCTAACCCTAACCCTTACCCTAAACCCAACCCTAACCGTAACCCTAACCCTTACCCTTTCCCTAACCCTAAACCTAACCCTAACTCTAACCCTTACCCTAACCCTAACCCTAACCCTAACCCTAACCTTAACCCTAACCCTAACCCTAAACCTTACCCTCATCCTAACACTAACACTAAACCTAAACCTAACCCTAACCCTAACCCTAACCCTTAACCCTACCATATCCCTAAACCTAACCCTAACCCTAACCCTAATCCTAACCCTAAACCTAACACTAACCCTAACCCTAAACCTTACCCTTACCCTAACCCTAACCCTAAATCTAAACCTAATCCTAACCCTAACCCTTACCCTTACCATAACCCTAAATCTAATCCTAACCCTTACCCTAACCTAAGCCCTAACCCTAACTCTAACTCTAACCCTTATCCATATCCTAACCCTAACCCTAAACCTAACCCTAACCCTACCACTAACCCTAACCCTAAACCTTACCCTTACCCTAAACCTAACCCTATCCCTTACCCTATCTCTAACCCTAACCCTAATCTTAACTCTAACCCTTATGCTTACCTTAACCCTAACCCTAAACCTAGCCCTAACCCTAACCCCTAAACCTAACCGTAAACCTAAATATTACCCTTACCCTAACCCTAAAGTTAACCCTAACCCTTACTCTTAACCCTAACCTAACCCTAACCCTAACCCTTACCCTTACCCTAAAACTAACACTAAACCTAACCCTAACCCTAACACTTACCCTAACCCTAACCCTAACCCTAACCCTTACCCTAACCCTAACCCTAACCCTAAACCTAACCCTAACCCTAACCCCTAACCCTAAACCTAACCCTAACCCCTAAACCTAACCCTAACCCTAACCCTTACCCTTAACCTAACCCTAACCCTAAACCTAACCCTAACCCTAACACTTACCCTAAACCTAACCTAACACTAACACATACCCTAACCCTAACCCTTACCCTTAACCTAACCCTAACCCTAACCCTAACACTTACCCTTACCCTAACCCTAAACCTTACCCTAACCCTAACCCTAATCCTAACCCTAACCCTAACCTTAAAGCTAACCCTAACCCTAACCCTAACCCTAACCCTTACCCTTTCCCTAACCCTAACCCTATCCCTAACCCTTACCCTTACCCTAACCCTAACCCTAAACCTAAACCTAACCCTAACATAACCCTAACCCTAACCCTAAACCTAACCCTAACCCTAACCCTAAATCTTACCCTTACCCTAACCCTAACCCTAAACCTAAACCTAACCCTAACCCTAACCCTAATCCCTGACCCTAACCCTAATCCTAAACCTAATCCTTACCCTTACCCTAACCCTAAGCATAACCTTAATGCTAACACTAACCCCAAACCTAACCCTTACCCTAACCCTCACCCTAACCATAACCATAACCTTTACC
>JANJXV010000264.1:1145000-1147500 GCA_024803745.1 Megascapheus bottae
CCTAACCCTAACCCTAACCCTAAATCTTACCCTTACCCTAACCCTAACCCTAAACCTAAACCTAACCCTAACCCTAACCCTAATCCCTGACCCTAACCCTAATCCTAAACCTAATCCTTACCCTTACCCTAACCCTAAGCATAACCTTAATGCTAACACTAACCCCCAACCTAACCCTTACCCTAACCTCACCCTAACCATAACCATAACCTTTACCCTAACCCTAACACTAACCCTAACCCTAACCTTTACCCTAACCCTAACCCTAACCCTAAACCCTACCCTAACCCTAACCCAAACCCTAAACCTAACCCTAACCCTAACCCTAACCCTAACCCTTACACTTACCCTAACCCTAACCCTTACCCTAACTCTAACCCTAGCCCTAACAATAACACCTCACCCTAACCCTAACCCTTACCCTAACCCTAACCCTAACCCTTACCCTAACCCTAACCCTAACACTAAACCTTACCCTAACCCTTACCCTTACCCTAACCTTAACCCTAACCCTAACCCTAAACTTAATGCTAACCCTAACACTAACCCTAACCCCCATCCCTAATCCTAACCCTTACCCTAACACTAACCCTAACACTAGCACTAACCCTAACCCTTACCCTTACTCTAAACCTAACCCTAAATCTAACCCTAACCCTACCCCTCACCCTGACCCTAACCCTAACCCTTACCCTTATTCTAACCCTAACCCTAACATTTACCCTTACACTAATCCTAAACATAACCTTAATGCTAACCCTGAACCTAACCCTAACCCCAAAACTAACCCTTACCCATACCCTAAACCCAACCCTAACCTTAACCCGAACCCTAAACCTAACCCTAACCCTTACCCTAACCCTAAACCTAACCCAAATACAAACCCTAACACTTGCCCTTTCCCTAAACCTAACCCTTACCCTAACCCTTACCCTAACCCTAACCCTAACCCTAAACCTAACCTTAACCCGAACCCTAAACCTAACCCTAACCCTAACCCTAACCCTTACCCTAACCCTAACCCTAAACCTAACCCTTTACCCTAAACCTTACCCTAACCCTAACGCTAACCCTAACCTTTACCCTTACCCTAAACCTAACCCTTACCCTCACTGTAACCCTAACCCTAACCCTAACACCTAACCCTAAACCTAACCCTTACCCTAACCCTAACCCTAACCCTTACCCTGACATTAACCCTAACACTAACCCTAACCCTAACCCTTACCCTTTCCCAAACCCTAACCCTAACCCTAACCCTAACCTTAATGCTAACCCTAACCCTAACCCTAACCCATATTCCTAACCCTGACCCTTACCCTAACACTAACCCTAAAACTAACACTAACCCTAACCCTTACCCTTACCCTTATCCTAACCCTAACCCCACACCTCACCCTGACCCTAACCCTAACCCTTAACCTTACTCTAACGCTCACCCTAAACCTTATCCTTACCCTAAACCTAAACATAACCTTAATGCTAACCTTGAACCTAACTCTAATCCTAAACCTAACCCTTACCCTAAACCTAACCCTAACCCTAACGCTAACCCTTACCCTTTCCCTAACCCTAAACCTAACCCAACTCTAACCCTTACCCTAACCATCACCCTAACCCTAACACTAAACTTAACCCTAACCGTAACCATAACCCTAATCCTTACCCTTACCCTAACCCAAAACCAAACCTTAACCCTAACCCTAACCCTAACCCTAACCTTAACCCTATCCCAACCCTAACCCTAACCCCTACCCTTACCCTAACCCTCACCCTAACCCTAATCCTAACACTAATCCTAACCCTAAACCTAACCATTACCCTAACCCTAACCCTAAACCTAACTATAAACCTAACCCTAACCCTAACCCTAACCACTAAACCTAACCCTAAACCTAACCCCAACCCTAACCCTTACCCTTACCCTAAACCCAACCCTAATCTTAACCCGAACCCTAAACCTAACCCTAACCCTAACCCTTATCCTAACCCTAAACAGAACCCTAACACAAACCCTAACACTTACCCTTACGCTAACAATAACCCTTACCCTAACCCTTACCCTAATCCTAACCCTAACCCTAACCCTAACCTTAACCCGAACCCTAAACCTAACCCTAACCCTAACCCTAACCCTTACCCTTACCCTAAACCTAACCCTAACCCTAACCCTAACCCTAATCCATACCCTAAACCTAACCCTAAACCCAACGATAACCCTAACCCTAACACTTACCCTTACCCTAACCCTAACCCTAAATTTTACCCTTACCCTAATCCCTTACACTTGCCTTAACCCTAACCCTAAACCTGGCCCTAACCCTAACCCCTAACCCTAACCCTAACCCTAAACCTTACCTTACCCTAACCCTAAACCTAACCTTAACCCTTACCCTAACCCTAACCCTAACCCTAACCCTTACCTTTACCCTAAACCTAACCCTAAACCTAAACCTAACCCTAACCCTTACCCTAACCATAACCCTAACACTAACCCTTA
>JANJXV010000264.1:1155000-1160000 GCA_024803745.1 Megascapheus bottae
ACCCTAAAAATTACCCTTACCCTTACCCAAACCCTAACCCCTAACCCTAACCCTAACCCTACGACTAACCCTAAAGCTAATCCTAACCCTAACACTTACCCTTATCTAAACCACACTCTAAACCTAACCTTTACCCTAACCCTAAACCTAACTCTAACCCTAACCCCTAACACTAACCCTAACACTTACCCTAACCCTAACCCTAAACCTAAACCTAACCCTAACCCTAACCCTAACCCTTACCCTTACCATAACCCTAAACCTAATACTAACCCTAACCCTAAACTTAACCCTAACCCTAACCCTAACCCTAACCCTAACCATTATCCATATCCTAAACCTAACCCTAAACCTAACCCTAACCCTAATCCTAACCCAAACCCTTACCCTTACCCTAACCCTACCCTAAACCTAACCCTAACCCTAACCTTACGCCTAAGCCCTAACCCTAACCCTAATCCTAACCCTAACCCTTACCCTTACCCTTACCTTAAACCTAACCCTAAACTTAATGCTAACGGTAACCCTAACCCTAACCCTAACCCAAACCCTTACCCTTACCCTGACCCGAACCCTAAACCTAACCCTAACCCTAACCTTACACCTAAGCCCTAACCCTAACCCTAATCCTAACCCTAACCCTCACCCTTACCTTAACCCTAACCCTAACCTTAATGCTAACCCTAACCCTAACCCTAACCCTAACCCTTACCCTTTCCCTAACCCTAACCCTATCCCTAACCCTTACCCTTACCCTAACCCTAACCCTAAACCTAAACCTAACCCTAACATAACCCTAACCCTAACCCTAAACCTAACCCTAACCCTAACCCTAAATCTTACCCTTACCCTAACCCTAACCCTAAACCTAAACCTAACCCTAACCCTAACCCTAATCCCTGACCCTAACCCTAATCCTAAACCTAATCCTTACCCTTACCCTAACCCTAAGCATAACCTTAATGCTAACACTAACCCCCAACCTAACCCTTACCCTAACCTCACCCTAACCATAACCATAACCTTTACCCTAACCCTAACACTAACCCTAACCCTAACCTTTACCCTAACCCTAACCCTAACCCTAAACCCTACCCTAACCCTAACCCAAACCCTAAACCTAACCCTAACCCTAACCCTAACCCTAACCCTTACACTTACCCTAACCCTAACCCTTACCCTAACTCTAACCCTAGCCCTAACAATAACACCTCACCCTAACCCTAACCCTTACCCTAACCCTAACCCTAACCCTTACCCTAACCCTAACCCTAACACTAAACCTTACCCTAACCCTTACCCTTACCCTAACCTTAACCCTAACCCTAACCCTAAACTTAATGCTAACCCTAACACTAACCCTAACCCCCATCCCTAATCCTAACCCTTACCCTAACACTAACCCTAACACTAGCACTAACCCTAACCCTTACCCTTACTCTAAACCTAACCCTAAATCTAACCCTAACCCTACCCCTCACCCTGACCCTAACCCTAACCCTTACCCTTATTCTAACCCTAACCCTAACATTTACCCTTACACTAATCCTAAACATAACCTTAATGCTAACCCTGAACCTAACCCTAACCCCAAAACTAACCCTTACCCATACCCTAAACCCAACCCTAACCTTAACCCGAACCCTAAACCTAACCCTAACCCTTACCCTAACCCTAAACCTAACCCAAATACAAACCCTAACACTTGCCCTTTCCCTAAACCTAACCCTTACCCTAACCCTTACCCTAACCCTAACCCTAACCCTAAACCTAACCTTAACCCGAACCCTAAACCTAACCCTAACCCTAACCCTAACCCTTACCCTAACCCTAACCCTAAACCTAACCCTTTACCCTAAACCTTACCCTAACCCTAACGCTAACCCTAACCTTTACCCTTACCCTAAACCTAACCCTTACCCTCACTGTAACCCTAACCCTAACCCTAACACCTAACCCTAAACCTAACCCTTACCCTAACCCTAACCCTAACCCTTACCCTGACATTAACCCTAACACTAACCCTAACCCTAACCCTTACCCTTTCCCAAACCCTAACCCTAACCCTAACCCTAACCTTAATGCTAACCCTAACCCTAACCCTAACCCATATTCCTAACCCTGACCCTTACCCTAACACTAACCCTAAAACTAACACTAACCCTAACCCTTACCCTTACCCTTATCCTAACCCTAACCCCACACCTCACCCTGACCCTAACCCTAACCCTTAACCTTACTCTAACGCTCACCCTAAACCTTATCCTTACCCTAAACCTAAACATAACCTTAATGCTAACCTTGAACCTAACTCTAATCCTAAACCTAACCCTTACCCTAAACCTAACCCTAACCCTAACGCTAACCCTTACCCTTTCCCTAACCCTAAACCTAACCCAACTCTAACCCTTACCCTAACCATCACCCTAACCCTAACACTAAACTTAACCCTAACCGTAACCATAACCCTAATCCTTACCCTTACCCTAACCCAAAACCAAACCTTAACCCTAACCCTAACCCTAACCCTAACCTTAACCCTATCCCAACCCTAACCCTAACCCCTACCCTTACCCTAACCCTCACCCTAACCCTAATCCTAACACTAATCCTAACCCTAAACCTAACCATTACCCTAACCCTAACCCTAAACCTAACTATAAACCTAACCCTAACCCTAACCCTAACCACTAAACCTAACCCTAAACCTAACCCCAACCCTAACCCTTACCCTTACCCTAAACCCAACCCTAATCTTAACCCGAACCCTAAACCTAACCCTAACCCTAACCCTTATCCTAACCCTAAACAGAACCCTAACACAAACCCTAACACTTACCCTTACGCTAACAATAACCCTTACCCTAACCCTTACCCTAATCCTAACCCTAACCCTAACCCTAACCTTAACCCGAACCCTAAACCTAACCCTAACCCTAACCCTAACCCTTACCCTTACCCTAAACCTAACCCTAACCCTAACCCTAACCCTAATCCATACCCTAAACCTAACCCTAAACCCAACGATAACCCTAACCCTAACACTTACCCTTACCCTAACCCTAACCCTAAATTTTACCCTTACCCTAATCCCTTACACTTGCCTTAACCCTAACCCTAAACCTGGCCCTAACCCTAACCCCTAACCCTAACCCTAACCCTAAACCTTACCTTACCCTAACCCTAAACCTAACCTTAACCCTTACCCTAACCCTAACCCTAACCCTAACCCTTACCTTTACCCTAAACCTAACCCTAAACCTAAACCTAACCCTAACCCTTACCCTAACCATAACCCTAACACTAACCCTTATCCAAACCCTAACCCTAAACCTAAACCTAACCCTAACCCTAACCCCTAACCCTAACCCTTACCCTAACCGTTACCCTTACCCGAACCCTATCACTAACCCTAACCCTAACACTGACCCTTACCCTAAACATAACCCTAACCCTAACCCTAAACCTAACCCTAAACCTAACTCTAACCCTAACCCTAACCCTTACCGTTAACCTTACCCTTACCCTAACCCTAACCCTAACCCTTACCCAAACCCTAACCCTAACCCTAACCCCTAACCCTAACCCTTACCCTAACCGTTACCCTTACCCGAACCCTATCACTAACCCTAACCCTAACACTGACCCTTACCCTAAACATAACCCTAACCCTAACCCTAAACCTAACCCTAAACCTAACTCTAACCCTAACCCTAACCCTTACCGTTAACCTTACCCTTACCCTAACCCTAACCCTAACCCTTACCCAAACCCTAACCCTAACCCTAACCCTACTCCTTACCCTTACCCTAACCCTAAGCATAACCCTAACCCTAACACTTACCCTTACCCTAACCCAAACCCTGACCCTAACCCTAACCTTTCCCTAACCCTAACCCTAACCATAACCCCTAATCTTAACCCTAACCCTAACCCTTACCCTTACCCTAACCCTAACGCTAATCCTAACCCCTAACCCTAACGCTAACCCTAACCCTAACCCTGACCCTAACCCTAACACTAACCCTAACCCTAACCCCTAACCCTAACCCTAAACCTAACCCTAAACATTCCCCTTACCCTAACCCTAAACCTAACCCCAACCATTACCCTTACCCTAACCGTAACCCTAACCGTAATGCTAACCCTAAACCTAACCGTAACCCTTATCCTAACCATAAGACTAACCCCAATCCTTACCCTAACCCTAACCCTAACCCTTACCCTTTCCTTAATCCTAACCCTAACCCTAACACTATCTCTACGACTAACCCTAACCTATCCCTAACCCTAAAACTTACCCTAATCTAAACCTAACCCCCAACCCTAACAGCAACCATAACCCTAATTCTAACCCTTACCCTTACCTTAACCGTAACCCTAACCATAACACTTACCGTAACCGTAACCCTAATCCTTACCCTTACCCTAACCATAACCCTAACCCCTAAACCTAACCCTAATCCTACGACTAACCCTAAAGCTAATCCTAGCCCTAACACTTACCAGTATCTAAACCTAACCCCTAACCCTAACCCTAACCCTACGACTAACACTAACCCTAACCCTAACCCTATCCCTTACTATAACCCTAAACCTAAACCTAACCCTAACCCCGAATCCTAACCCTAACACTTACCCTAACCCTAACCCTTACCCTAAACCTAACCCTAACCCTAACCTTAACCCTAACCCTCACCCTTACCCTAACCCTAACCCTATTCCTAACCCTAAAACTAACCCTAACCCTATCCCTAAACCCTACACTTACTCTAACCCTAACCCCAAACCTAACCCTAACCCTAACCCTAACCATTACCCTTACGCTAACCCTAACCATAACCCTAACCCTAACCCTTACCCTAACCCTAAACCTAACCCTAACCCTAACCCTAACCCTTATCCATACCCTAACCCTAACCCTAAACCCAACCCTAAACCTAACCCTAACCCTAACCCTAACACTTCCCTAACCCTAACCCTAACCATAACCCCTAATC
>JANJXV010000264.1:1162500-1180000 GCA_024803745.1 Megascapheus bottae
TACCCTAACCCTAACCCTAACCCTAACACTTACCCTAACCCTAAACCTAACCCTAACCTTAATGCTAATCCTAACCCTAACCCTAACCCTAACCCTAACACTAACACTAACTCTAACACTTACCCTTACCCTAACCCTAACCCTAAATCTAACCCTAACCCTACCCCTCACCCTGACCCTTACCCTAACCCTTACCCTTACTCTAACCCTAACCCTAACATTTACCCTTACCTAAACCTAAACATATCCTTAATGCTAACCCTGAACCTAACCCCAAACCTAAACCTAACAATAAACCTAACCCTAACCCTAACACTAACACTTACCCTTACCCTAACCCCAACCCTAACCCTAACTCTTAACCTAACCCTACCCCTAACCCAAACCGTAACCGTGACCCTTACCCTAACACTAACCCTAACCCTAACCCTTACCCTAACCCTAACCCTAACCCTAACTCCTAACCCTATCCCTTACACTAACCCTAACCCTAAACCTAACACTTACCCTTACCCTAACCCTAACCCTTACTCTAACTCTAACCCTAAAACTAACACTAAACCTAACCCTAACCCTAACACTTACCCTAACCCTAACCCTAACCCTAACCCTAACCCTAACCCTAACCCTAACCTTAACCCTTACCCTTACCCTAACCCTAACCCTAAACCTAACTCTAACCCTAAACCTAACACTAACCTTAACCCTATCCCTAACCCTAACCCTAAACCTTACCCTTACACTAACCCTAACCCTAAACCTTACCCTAATCCTAACCCTAAACCTAACCCTTACCCTAACCCTAACCCTAACCCTAACCCTAACCCTTAACCCTACCATATTCTTAAACCTAACCCTAATCCTAAACCTAATCCTAACCCTAAACCTAACACTAACCCTAACCCTAACCCTTACCCTTACCCTAACCCTAATCCTAAACCTAAACCTAACCCTAACCCTAACCCTAACCCTTACCCTTACCATAACCCTAAATCTAATCCTAACCCTTACCCTAACCTAAAACCTAACCCTAACTCTAACTCTAACCCTTATCCATATCCTAAACATAACCCTAAACCTAACCCTAACCCTAACACTAACCCTAACCCTAACCTTACCCTTACCCTAAACCTAACACTATCCCTTACCCTATCCCTAACCCTCACCCTAACCTTAACCCTAACCCTTACACTTCCCTTAACCCTAAGCCTAAACCTAGCCATAACCCTAACCCCTAACCCTAACCGTAAACCTAAACATTACCCTTACCCTAAACCTAAAGGTAACCCTAACCCTTACCCCTAACCCTAACCTAACCCTAACCCTAACCCTTACCTTACCCTAAACCTAACCCTAAACATAACCCTAACCCTAACCCTAACACTTACCCTAAACCTAACCCTAACCCTAACCCTTACCCTAACCCTAACCCTAAAACTAACACTAACACTAACCCCTAACCCTAACCCTAACCCCTAACCCTAACCATTACCCTTACCATAACCCTAACCCTAAACCTAACCCTAACCCTAATACTTACCCTAACCCTAACCATAACCGTAACCCTAACCCTAAACCTAACCCTAACACTAACTCTAACACTAAACCTAAACCTTACCCTTAACCTAACCCTAACCCTAACCCTAACACTTACCCTTACCCTAACCCTAACCCTTACCCTAACCCTAACCCTGACCCTAACCCTAACCCTTACCCTTACCCTAACCCTAAGCCTAACCCTAACCCTAACACTTAACCTTACCTTAACCCTAACCCTGACCCTAACCCTAAGCTTACCCTAACCCTAACCGTAACCCTAACCCCTAACCCTAAACCTAACCCTAACCCTAACCCTAACCATTACCCTTTCTGTAACCCTAACCCTAACCTTAAACCTAACCCTAACTCTAACCCTAACCCTAACCCTTTCCCTTAGCCTAAACCTAACCCAAATCTTAACCCTAACCCTTACCCTTAACCTTACCCTAACCCTAACCCTAAACCTCACACTAACCCTAACCCTAACCCCTAAACCTAACCCTAACCCTAACCCTTACCCTATTCTTATCACTAACACTTACCCTTACCCTAACTCTAACACTAACCCTAACCCTAAGATTCACCCTAACCCTAGACCTAACCCTAACACTTACCCTTACCCTAACGCTAACCCTAACCTTAACCCCAAACCTAATCCTAACCCTATACCTAAGCCGAACCCTTACCGTAACCCTAACCCTAACCCTAACCCCAACCCTTACACTTCCCCTAATCCTAACCCTAACCCCAACCCTAAACCTAACCCTTACCCTAACCCTAACCCTAACACTAAATCTAATCCTCACCTTAACCCTAACCCTTACCCTTACCGTAACCCTAACCATAATCCTAACGTTAAACTTAACTCTAAGTCCTAAACCTAACCCTAACCCTATCCCTTAACCTTACCCTAACCCTAACCCTATCCATAACTCTAACCGTAACCCTAACCCTAACCGTTAACCTTACCCTAACACTAACCCTAAACTTAATGCTAACCCTAACCCTAACACTAAACCTTACCCTAAAAATAACCCTAAACCTAATCCTTACCCTAACCCGAACCCTAACCCTTAAACTTTCCCAAAAAAGAACCCTAACCTTAACCCTTACCCTTACCCTAACCCTAACCCTAAACCTAACTCTAACCCTAAACCTAACACTAACCTTAAACCTATCCCTAACCCTAACGCTAAACCTTACCCTTACACTAACCCTAACCCTAAACCTTACCCTAATCCTAACCCTAAACCTAACCCTTACCCTAACCCTAACCCTAACCCTAACCATAACCCTAACCCTAAGCCTTAACCCTACCATATTCTTAAACCTAACCCTAATCCTAAACCTAATCCTAACCCTAAACCTAACACTAACCCTAACCCTAACCCTTACCCTTACCCTAACCCTAGTCCTAAACCTAAACCTAACCCTAACCCTAACCCTAACCCTTACCCTTACCATAACCCTAAATCTAATCCTAACCCTTACCCTAACCTAATCCCTAACCCTAACTCTAACTCTAACCCTTATCCATATCCTAAACATAACCCTAAACCTAACCCTAACCCTAACACTAACCCTAACCCTAACCTTACCCTTACCCTAAACCTAACACTATCCCTTACCCTATGCCTAACCCTCACCCTAAACTTAATCCTAACCCTTACACTTCCCTTAACCCTAAGCCTAAACCTAGCCATAACCCTAACCCCTAACCCTAACCGTAAACCTAAACATTACCCTTACCCTAACCCTAAAGGTAACCCTAACCCTTACCCCTAACCCTAACCTAACCCTAACCCTAACCCTTACCTTACCCTAAACCTAACCCTAAACATAACCCTAACCCTAAACCTAACACTTACCCTAAACCTAACCCTAACCCTAACCCTTACCCTAACCCTAACCCTAAAACTAACACTAACACTAACCCCTAACCCTAACCCTAACCCTAACCCCTAACCCTAACCATTACCCTTACCATAACCCTAACCCTAAACCTAACCCTAACCCTAATACTTACCCTAACCCTAACCATAACCGTAACCCTAACCCTAAACCTAACCCTAACACTTACTCTAACACTAAACCTAACCCTTACCCTTAACCTAACCCTAACCCTAACCCTAACACTTACCCTTACCCTAACCCTAACCCTTACCCTAACCCTAACCCTGACCCTAACCCTAACCCTTACCCTTACCCTAACCCTAAGCCTAACCCTAACCCTAACACTTAACCTTACCTTAACCCTAACCCTGACCCTAACCCTAAGCTTACCCTAACCCTAACCGTAACCCTAACCCCTAACCCTAAACCTAACCCTAACCCTTACCCTTACCCTAACCCTAACGCTAATCCTAAACCCTAACCCTAACCCTAACCCTAACCCTAACACATAACCTTACCTAACCCTAAACCTAATCCTAAAACTTTCCCTAACTCTAAACCTAACCCTAACCCTAACCCTAACCCTACACCTTACCCTTCCCCAAACTCTAACACTAACCTTAACACTTACCGTAACCCTAACCCTAAACTAACACTTACCTTAACCTAACACTAACCCTAAACTTAACCCGAACCCTAAACCTAACTCTAACCCTAACCCTTAACCTAACCCTAAACCTAACCCTAACCCTAACCCTAACACTTATGGTTACCCTAACCCTAACCCTAACCTAACCCTAACTCTTACCCTAACCGTAACCCTAACACAAACCCTAACCCTAACCCTAACCCTTACCCTAAACCTAACCCTAACCCAAACCCTAAACGTAACCCTCACCCTAACACTAACCCTATCCCTAACCCCTAACCCTAACCTTTACCGTAACCCTAACCCTAAACCTAACCCTTACCCTTTCCCTAACCCTAACCCTTACCCTAACTCTAACCCTAACTCTAAGCCTAACACCTAACTCTAATCCTAACCCTTATGCTAACCCTAACCCTAACCCTTACCTTAACTCTAACCCTAACACTAACCCTAACCCTAACCCTTAGCTTATCCTAACCCTAACCCTTACTCTTACCCTAAACCTAAACATAACCTTAATGCTAACCCTGAACCTAACCCTAAACCTAACCCTAACCCTAAACCTAACACTTACCCTAACCCTAAATCTAACCCAAACCCTAACCCTAACCCTTACCCTAACCTTAACCCTAACCCTAACTCCTAACCCTATCCCTTACCCTAACCCTAACCCTAACTCTAACCCTTACCCTTACCCCAACCCTAACCCTTACCCTAACTCTAACCCTAACCCTAACCATAACACCTCACCCTAACCCTAACCGTTACCCTAAACCTAACCCTAACCCTTACTCTAACCCTAACCCTAACACTAACCCTTACCCTAACCCTTACCCTTACCCTAACCCTAACCCTAACCCTAACCCTAACACTTACCCTAAGCCTAACCCTAAACCTAACACTTAACCTTACCTGAACCCTAACCCTGACCCTAACCCTAACCTTACCCTAACCCTAACCATAACCCTAACCCCTAACCCTAACCCTAACCCTAACCCTTACACTTACCCTAACCCTAACGCTAATCCTAAACCTTAACTCTAACCCTAACCCTAACACATACCCTTACATAACCCTAAACCTAATCCTAAAACTTTCCCTAACCCTAAACCTAACGCTAACCCTAACCCTACCCTACCCCTTACCCTTCCCCAAACTCTAACCCTAACCCTAACACTTACCGTAACCCTAACCCTAAACTAACACTTACCTTAACGTAACACTAACCCTAAACTTAACCCGAACCCTAAACCTAACCCTAACCTTAACCCTAACACTTACTGTTACCCTAACCCTAACCCTAAACCTAACCCTAACTATTACCCTAACCCTAACACTAACACAAACCCTTACCCTAACACTAACCCTATCCCTAACCCCTAACCCTAACCCTTACCGTAACCCTAACCCTAACCGTAACACTTACCCTTTCCCTAACAATAACCCTTACCCTAAATCTAACCCTAACTCTAAGCCTAACACCTAACTCTAACCCTAACCCTTACGCTAACCCTAACCCTAACACTTACCTTAACCCTAACCCTAACACTAACCCTAACACTAACCCTTACACTTATCCTAACCCTAACCCTTACTCTTACCCTAAACCTAAACATAACCTTTATGCTAACCCTGAACCTAACCCTAACACTAACCCTAACCCTAACCCTTACCCTAAACCTAACCCTAACCCTAACGCTAACCATTACCCTTTCTGTAACCCTAACCCTAACCTTAAACCTAACCCTAACTCTAACCCTAACCCTAACCCTTTCCCTTAGCCTAAACCTAACCCTAATCTTAACCCTAACCCTAACCCTTAACCTTACCCTAACCCTAACCCTAAACCTCACACTAACCCTAACCCTAACCCCTAAACCTAACCCTAACCCTAACCCTTACCCTATTCTTATCACTAACACTTACCCTTACCCTAACTCTAACACTAACCCTAACCCTAAGATTCACCCTAACCCAAAACCTAACCCTAACACTTACCCTTACCCTAACGCTAAACTTAACCTTAACCCCAAACCTAATCCTAACCCTATCCCTAAGCCGAACCCTTACCCTAACCCTAACCCTAACCCTAACCCCAACCCTTACACTTCCCCTAATCCTAACCCTAACCCCAACCTTAAACCTAACCCTTACCCTAACCCTAACCCTAAGACTAAATCTAATCCTCACCCTAACCCTAACCCTTACCCTTACCCTAACCCTAACCATAATCCTAACACTCAGCTTAACTCTAAGTCCTAAACCTAACCCTAACCCTATCCCTTAACCTTACCCTAACCCTAACCCTATCCATAACTCTAACCGTAACCCTAACCCTAACCGTTAACCTTTCCCTAACACTAACAATAAACTTAATGCTAACCCTAACCCTAACACAAAACCTTACCCAGAAAATAACCCTAACACTAATCCTTACCCTAACCTGAACCCTAACCCTTACCCTTTCCCAAACCCTAACCCTAACCTTAACCCTTACCCTTACCCTAACCCTAACCCTAAACCTAACCCTAACCCTAAACCTAACACTAACCTTAACCCTATCCCTAACCCTAACCCTAACCCTTACCCTTACCCTAACCCTAACCCTAAACCTAACTCTAATCCTAACCCTAAACCTAACCCTTACCCTAACCATAACCCTATCCTAACCCTAAACCTAACCCTAACCCTAACCCTAACCTTACCCTAACCCTAACCCTAATCCTAACCCTAAACCTAACACTAACCCTAACCCTAAACCTTACCCTTACCCTAACCCTAACCCTAAACCTAAACCTAAACCTAACCCTAACCCTAACCCCTAACCCTTACCCTAATCCTAAACCAAACCCCAAACCCTAAACCTAACCCTAACCCTAACACTCACCCTAACCCTAACCCTAACCCTAACCCTTACCCTAAACCTATCCCTAACCCTAACCCTTACTCTTACCCTAACCCTAACCCTAACCTTAACCCCAACCCTAAGCCTAACCCTAAACCTTACCCTTACCCTAACACTAACCCTTACCCTATCCCTAACCCTAACCCTTACCCCAACCCTAACCCTAACCCTAACCCTAATCCTAACCCTTACCTTATCCCTAACCCTAACCCTAACTCTCATCCTTACCCTAACTCTAAACCTAACCCTAAACCTAACCCTAACCTTTCCCTGTACAGTAATCCTAAACCTAAACCTAACTCTGACCCTAACCCTAACCCAAACCCTTACCCTAACCCTAAACCTAACCCTATCCCTTAGCCTAACCCTAACCCTAACCCTTGCCCTTACACTAAACCTATCCCTAACCCTAAACCTAACCCTAACCCTTTCCCTTACCGTAACCCTAACCCTAACCTTAATGCTATCCGTAACCCTAACCATAACCCTAACCCTTACCCTAACCCTAACACTAACCCTAATCCTTACCCTAACCCTAACCCTTACCTAACTCTAACCCTAACCCTAACCCTAACCCTTACCCTAACCGTAACCCTAAACCTAAACCTAACCCTAACCATAACCCTAACCCTAACCCTAATCCTAACCCTTACCCTTACCCTAACCCTAACCCTAACCCTAACCCTTACCCTTACCCTAACCCTAACCCTAAACCCAACCCTAACCCTAACACTAAACCTAACCCCTGACCCTAACCCTAACTCTAACCCTTAACCTTACCCTAACCCTAACCCTAACCTTAATGCTAACACTAACCCTAAACTAACCCTTACACTAACCCTCACCCTAACCCTAACCATAACCTTTACCCTAACCCTAACACTAACCCTAACCCTAACCTTTACCCTAACCCTAACTCTAAACCTAACCCCTACCCTAACCCTAACCCTAACCCAAATCCTAAACCTAACACTAACCCTAACCCTAACCCCTAACCCTAACCCTAACCCTAACCCTTAACCTTATCCTAACCTAAAAACTAACCCTAACCGTTACCCTTACCCTAACCCTAACCGTAAATCTATCCCTAACCCTAAACCTAACCCTAACCCCCAATCCTAACCCTAACCCTAAAAATAACTCTAATCCTTACCCTTACCCTAACGCTAACCATAACCTTAATGCTAACCGTAACCCTAACCCTAACCCTAACCCTAATCCTTAGCCTAACCCTAACCCTAACCCTAACGATTACCCTTTCCCTAACCCTAACCCTAACCCTTACCCTAACTATAACCCTAACCCTTACCCTAACCCTAACCCTAAAACTAACCCTAAACCTATAGATAACCCTTACCCTAATCCTAACCCTAACCCTAACTCTAACCATTGCCCCTACGATAATCCCAACCCTAAACCTAACCCTTAACATAACCCTAACCCTTACCCTAAACATATACCTAACATATACCTAACCCTAAACCTAAACCTAACCTTAAACCTAACCCTTGCCCTTACCCTAAACCTAACCGTAAACCTAACCCTAATACTAAACGTTACACTTACCCTAACCCTAAATCTAACCCTAACCCTAACCCCTAACCATAACCCTAACCCTAACCCTAACCCTAATCCTAACCCTAAACCTAACACTAACCCTAACCATAAACCTTACCCTTACCCTAACCCTAAACCTAAACCTAAACCTAAACCTAACCCTAACCCTAACCCCTAACCCTTACCCTAATCCTAACCCTAACCCCAAACCCTAAACCTAACCCTAACCCTAACACTCACCCTAACCCTAACCCTAACCCTAACCCTTACCCTAAACCTATCCCTAACCCTAACCCTTACTCTTACCCTAACCCTAACCCTAACCTTAACCCCAACCCTAAGCCTAACCCTAAACCTTACCCTTACACTACCCCTAACCCTTACCCTATCCCTAACCCTAACCCTAACCCTTACCCTAACTCTAAACCTAACCCTAACCCGAACCCTTACCCTATCCCTAAGCCTAACCCTAACCCTTACCCCAACCCTAACCCTAACCCTAACCCTAATCCTAACCCTTACCTTATCCCTAACCCTAACCCTAACTCTCACCCTTACCCTAACTCTAAACCTAACCCTAAACCTAACCCTAACCTTTCCCTTTACAGTAATCCTAACCCTAAACCTAACTCTACCCTAACCCTAACCCTAACCCTTACCCTAACCCTAAACCTAACCCTATCCCTTAGCCTAACCCTAACCCTAACCCTAACCCTTACCCTAACCCTAACCCTAACCCTAACCCTTACCCTTACACTAAACCTATCCCTAACCCTAAACCTAACCCTAACCCTTTCCCTTACCATAACCCTAACCCTAACCTTAATGCTAACAGTAACCCTAACCCTTACCCTAACCCTAACACTAACCCTAAACCTAACCCTACCCCTTAGCCTTACCCTAACTCTAACCCTAACCCTAACCCTAACCCTAACCCTTACCCTAACACTAACCCTAAACCTAAACCTAACCCTAACCATAACCCTAACCCTAACCCTAATCCTAACCCTTACACTTACCCTAACCCTAACCCTAACCCTAACCCTAACCCTTACCCTTACCCTAACCCTAACCCTAAACCCAACCCTAACCCTAACCCTAAACCTAACCCCTGACCCTACCCCTAACTCTAACCCTTAACCTTACCCTAACCCTAACCCTAACCTTAATGCTAACACTAACCCTAAACTAACCCTTACACTAACCCTCACCCTAACCCTAACCATAACCTTTACCCTAACCCTAACACTAACCCTAACCCTAACCTTTACCCTAACCCTAACCCTAAACCTAACCCCTACCCTAACCCTAACCCCAACCCAAATCCTAAACCTAACACTAACCCTAACCCTAACCCCTAACCCTAACCCTAACCCTAACCCTAACCCTTACCCTTGTCCTAACCTCAAAACTAACCCTAACCGTTACCCTTACCCTAACCCTAACCGTAAATCTTTCCCTAACCCTAAACCTAACCCTAACCCCAAATCCTAACCCTAACCCTAAAAATAACTCTAATCCTTACCCTTACCCTAACCCTAACCATAACCTTAATGCTAACCGTAACCCTAACCGTAACCCTAACTCTAACCCTAACCCTAATCCTTAGCCTAACCCTAACCCTAACCCTAACGATTACCCTTTCCCTAACCCTAACCCTAACCCTAACCCTTACCCTAACTATAACCCTAACCCTTACCCTAACCCTAACCCTAAAACTAACCCTAACCCTATAGATAACCCTTACCCTAATCCTAACCCTAACCCTAACTCTAACCCTTGCCCCTACGATAATCCCAACCCTAAACCTAACCCTTAACATAACCCTAACCCTTACCCTAACCATATACCTAACCCTAAACCTAAACCTAACCTTAAACCTAACCCTTGCCCTTACCCTAAACCTAACCGTAAACCTAACCCTAATACTAAACATTACACTTACCCTAACCCTAAATCTAACCCTAACCCTAACCCCTAACCCCTAACCATAACCATAACCCTAACCCTAACCCTTGCCCTTACCCTAACCCTAACCCTAACTTAACCCTAACCCTAACAAAAACCCTAACACTAACTCTTACACTAACCCTAACCCAAACCCTAAATCTAAACCAAACCCTAACCCTAACACTTACCCTAACCCTAACCCTAACCCGAACGCCTAACCCTAACACTTACCCTAAACCTAACCCCTACCCTAACCCTTACCCTTACCCTAACCCTAACCCTTACCCTAACTCTAACCCTAACCCTAACCCTAACCCTAACCCTTACCCTAACCCTAACCCTTACCCTAACCCTAACCCTAATCCTAACCCTAAACCTTACCCTTACCCTAAATCTAACCCTAAACTTAATGCTAAACCTAACCGTACTCTAACCCTAATCCTTACCCTAACCCTAACCCTAACCCTAATCTTTACCCTAAACCTAACCTTAACCCTACCCCTAACCCTAACCCTAACCCTTAACTTTACCCTTACCCTAACCCTAACGATTACCCTTTCCCTAACCCTAACCCTAACCCTAACCCTCACCCTAACCTTAATGATAAACCTAACCATAACCCTAACCCCTATCACTAACCCTAACCTTTACCCTAACACTAACACTAACCCTAACCCTTTCCCTTACCCTAACCCTAACCATAAACCTCACCCTAACCCTACCTCTAACCCTAACCCTAACCCTTACCCTTACCGTAAACCTAACCCTAACCCTTACCCTTATCCTAACTCTAACCCTAACCCTAATCCTAACCCTAACCCTTACCCTAACCCTAACCCTTACCCCAAACCTAACACTAACCCTAACCCTAACTCTTACCCTTGCCCTCACCCTAACCGGAAACCTGAACCTAACTCTAACCCTAACCCTAACCCTTACCCTTACCATAACCCTAAAACTAATCCTAACCCTAACCCTAAACTTAACCCTAATCCTAACCCTAACCCTTACCCTTACCCTTATTCTAACCCTAACCGTAAACCTAACCCTAACTCTTACCCTTACCCTTACCCTAACCGTAACCCTAAATCTAACCCTAACCCTAACCTTAACCCTAACCCCTATCCATAACCCTAATCCTAACCCTAACCCTTACCCTTACACTAAATCTAACCCTAAACTTAATGCTAAACCTAACCGTAATCTAACCCTAACCCTTACCCTAACCCTAACCCTAACCCTAATCCTTACCCTAAACCTAACCTTAACCCTTAATGCTATCCCTAAGCCTAACACTAACCCTAACCCTAACACTTTCCCTAAGCCTAACATTATCCCTACACTAACCCTAAACCTAACACTAACCCTAACCCTAACCCTAACCATAACCTTAACCCTTACCCTTACCCTAAACCTAACCCTAAACCTAACCCTAAACCTAACCCTAAACCTAACACTTACCCTTATCCTAAACCTAACCCTAAACCTAACCCTAACCCTAACCCTAACCCTAACCCCTGACCCTAACCCTAACCCTAACCCTTACCCTTACCCTAACCGTAACACTAACCTTAATGCTAACACTTACCCTAAACCTAACCCTTACCCTATCCCTCACCCTAATCCTAACCATAAACTTTACCCTAACCCTTACCCTAACCCTAACCCTAACTCAAAACCTAAACCTAACCCTAACCCTAACCCTAAGAGTAACCCCTAACCATAACCCTAAACCTAACCCTTACCCTTATTCTCACCTCAAAACTTACCCTAACCGTTACTCTACCCTAACCATAACCCTAAACCTATCCCTAACCCTAACCCTAACCCCCAAACCTAACCCTAACCCTAACAATAACTCTAAACCTTACCCTTACCCTAACCCTAACCCTAAGCTTAATGCTAACCCTAACCCTAACCCTAACACTTACACTAACCCTAAACCTAACCCTTAGCCTAACCCTAACACTAACCCTAACATTAACCCTTACCCTTTCCCTAACCCTAACCCCAACCCTAACCCCTACCCTAACCCTAACCCTAACCCTTACCCTAACCCTAACCCTAAACCAAACCCTAACCCTAAACCTAACCCTTACCTAACCCTAAGCCTTACCCTAACCCTATCCCTAACACTAATCCTATCCGTAACCCTAACCCTTACCGTTGCCCTAACCCTAACCCTAACGATAACCCTATCCTTTACCCTAACCCTAATCCTAATCCTAACCCTATCCCTTACCCTTAACCTAACTTCAAAACAAACCCTACCCCTTACCCTAACACTTTCCCTTACCCTAACCCTAACCCTAAACTTAACCCTAACCCTAACCCTAACCCTAACCCTCACCCTTACCCTAAACCTAACCCTAACCCTAACCCTTACCCCTACCCTAATCCTAAACCTAACCCTAACCGTTACCCTAACCCTAACCCTAACCCTTACCCTAACCATAACCCTAAACCTAAACCTAACCCTAAACCTACCCCTTCCCCTAACCCTAACCCTTACCCTAACCCTATCCCTAAACCTAACCCTAAACCTAACCTTAACCATAACCCTTACCCTTACCCTAACCCTAACCCTAGAACTAACCCTATCGCTTATCTTAAACCTAAACCTAACCCTAAACCTAACATTTACCACTACCTTAACCCTAACCCTAACCCAAACCCCTAAACCTAACCCTAATCCTAAACCTTACCCTTACCCTAACCCTAAACCTAACCCTAACCCCTAACCCTAACCATAACCCTAACCCTAACCCTTACCCTTACCCTAACCCTAACCCTAACTTAACCCTAACACTAACAGTAACACTAACACTAACTCTTACACAAACCCTAACCCTAACCCTAAACTTTACCCTTACCCTAACCCTAACCCTAACCCTAAACCTAACCCTAACCCTAACCCTTACCCTTATCCTGACCATAACCCTAACCCTAACCCTTACCCTAACACTAACCCTAACACTAACCCTATACCTTACCCTAACACTAACCCTAACCTTAATGATAACCCTAATCCTAAACCTAACCCTTACCCTAACCCTAACCCTAATCCTAATCCTTACCCTAACCCTAAACCTTACCCTTACCCTAAAGCTAAACCTAACCCTAAACCTAACCCTAACCATTACCTTAACCCTAACCCTAACACTAAACCTAATTCTAACCCCTAACCCTAACCATAACCCTAAATCTTACCCTAACCCTAACCCTAACCCTAACCCAAACCCTAAACCTTACCCTTACCCTAACCTTAACCCTAAACTTAACCCTAACTATAACACTAACCCTAAACCTACCCCTTACCCTTACCCTAACCCTAACGCTAAGCCTAACCCTAACCCTAACCCTAACTCTTACCCTTACCCTATCCCTAACCCTAACCCTAATCCGTACCCTAACCCTAACCCTAACCCTACCCTAACCCTTACCCTTACCCAACGCTTACCCAAACTCTAACACTAACACTTACCCTTACCCTAACCCTAACCATAAACCTAACCTAATCCTAACCCTAACCGTAACCCTGACCCTTACTCTAACCCTAACCGTGACCTTAACCCCAAACCTAAACCTAAACCTAAACTTTACCCTTACCCTAACCCTAACCATAAACCTAACCCTAACCCTAACCCTAAACCTTACCCTAACCCTAACCCTTACCCTAACCCCAATCCTAACTCTAACCCTAACCTTAGCCCTAACACTTACCCTTACCCTAACCTTAACCCTAACCCTTACCCTTATCCTAACCCTAACCCCAAAACTAACCCTAACTCTAACCTTAACCCTAATCTTAACACTTACCATTACTCTAAACCTAACCCTAACCCTTACCCTAACCATAACACTAACCCTTACCCTTACCATAACCTTAACCCTAAGCATAACCCTAACGCTTACCCTTACCCTAACCCTAACCCTAATCCTAACCCTAACGCTAACACTTGCTCTTACCCTAACCCTAAACCTAAATCTAACCCTAACCCTAACGTTAACGCTAAAACTTACCCTTACACTAACACTAACCTTAAACATTACCCTTACTCTAAACCTAACCCTAACGCTAACCCTAACCCTAACCATTACCTTAACCCTAACCCTAACCCCTAACCCTAACCCGAACCCTAAACCTTACCCTTACCCTAACCCTAACCCTTACCCTTTCCCTAACCCTAACCCTAACCGTAACCCTAACCCGTACCCTTACCCTACCCCTAAACCTAACCCTAAACCTAACCCTAACACTAACCCTAACCCTTAACCCTAACCCTAACCCTAACCCTTACCCTTACCCTAACCCTAACCCTAACCCTTACCCTTATCCTAAACCTAACCCTAACCCTAACCCTAACACTTACTCTTACCCTAACCCGAAACCTAACCTTAATGTTAACCCTACCCCTAACCCTAACCCTAACCCTAACACTTACCCTAACCACTAACCCTAACCCTAACCCTAACCCTTACCCTTACTCTAACACTAACCCTAAACCTAACCGTAAACCTAACCCTAAACCTTACCCTTACTCTAACCCTAACCCTAAACCTAACCCTAACCGTAACCCTAACCCTTACCCTTACCCTTATCCTAAACCTAACCCTAACCCTAACCCTAACACTTACACTTACCCTAACCCAAAACCTAACCTTAATGTTAACCCTACCCCTAAACCTAACCCTAACCCTAACATTTACTCTAACCACTAACCCTAACACTAACCCTAACACTTACCCTAACCCCAACCCTATCCCTTACCCTTACCCTATCCCTAATCCTAACCATAACCCTAACCCTAACCTTACTACTAACACTTACCCTTACCCTAACCCTAACCATAACCCTAACCTTCACCCTAACCCTAACCCTAACCCTAACCATTACCCTTACCCTAACCCTAACCCTAACCCTTACTCTTAACTTCACGATAAACCTTACCCTGAATCTAACCCTATCCATTACCCTACCTTAACCCTAACACTTACCCTTACCCTACACCTAACCCTAATCCTAACCCTTTCCCTAATCCTTACTCTTACCTAAAACTAACCCTAACGCTTACCCTAACTCTAACCCTAAGCCTAAACCTAACAATTACCCTTACCTTAACCCTAACCCTAACCCTAACCCCTAACCCTAACCCTAATCCTAAAGCTTACCCTTACCCTAACCCTAAACCTAACCCTAACCCTAACCCTAACCCCTAACCATAACCCTAACCCTAACCCTTGCCCTTACCCTAACCCTAACCCTAACTTAACCCTAACCCTAACAAAAACCCTAACAGCAACTCTTACACTAACCCTAACCCAAACCCTAAATCTAACCCAAACCCTAACCCTAACCTTACCCTAACCATAACCCTAACCCGAACGCCTAACCCTAACACTTACCCTAACCCTAACCCCTACCATAACCCTTACCCTCACCCTAACCCTAACCCTTACCCTAACTCTAACCCTAACTCTAACCCTAACCCTAACCCTAACCCTTACCCTAACCCTAACCCTTACCCTAACCCTAACCATAACACTAACCCTAACCCTAACCCTTATCCTTACCCTAACCCTAACCCTAACCCTCACCCTAACCTTAATGATAACCCTAACCCTAACCCTAACCCTAACCCCTATCACTACCCTAACCCTTTCCCTTACCCTAACCCTAAACATAAACCTCACTGTAACCCTACCCCTAACCCTAACCATAACCCTTAACCTTACCGTAACCCTAACCCTAACCCTTACCCTTAACCTACACCTAAACATAACCTTAATGCTAACCCTGAACCTAACCCTAACCCTAACCCTAACCCTTACCCCAAACCTAACACTAACCCTAACCCTAACTCTTACCCTTGCCCTAACCCTAACCGGAAACCTAAACCTAACTCTAACCCTAACCCTAACTCTTACCCTTACCATAACCCTAAAACTAATCCTAACCCTAACCCTAAACTTAACCCTAACCCTAAACCTAACCCTAACCCTTACCCTTATTCTAACCCTAACCGTAAACCTAACCCTAACTCTTACCCTTACCCTTACCCTAACCCTAACCCTAAATCTAACCCTAACCCTAACTTTAACCCTAACCCCTATCCATAACCCTAATCCTAACCCTAACCCTTACCCTTACCCTAAATCTAACCCTAAACTTAATGCTAAATCTAACCGTAATCTAACCCTAACCATTACCCTAACCCTAACCCTAACCCTAATCCTTACCCTAAACCTAACCTTAACCCTTAATGCTATCCCTAAGCCTAACACTAACCCTAACCGTAACACTTTCCCTAAGCCTGACCCTATCCCTAACACTTACCCTTACCCTAACCCTATCACTAACCCTAAACCTAACCTTAACCATAACCCTAACCCTAACCATAACCTTAACCCTTACCCTTACCCTAACCCTAACCCTAAACCTAACCCTAACCCTAACCCTAACCCCAGACCCTAACCCTAACCCTAACCCTAACCCTTACTCTTACCCTAACCCTACCCTTAATGCTAACACTTACCCTAAACCTAACCCTTACCCTAACCCTCACCCTAACCCTAACCATAAACTTTACCCTAACCCTTACCCTAACCCTAACCCTAACTCAAAACCTAAACCTGACCCTAACCCTAACCCTAAGAGTAACCCCTAACCATAACCCTAAACCTAACCCTTACCCTTATTCTCACCTCAAAACTAACCCTAACCGTTACCTTTACCCTAACCCTAACCCTAAACCTATCCCTAACCCTAACCCTAACCCCCAACCCTAACCCTAACCCTAACAATAACTCTAAACCTTACCCTTACCCTAACCCTAACCCTAAGCTTAATGCTAACCCTAACCCTAACCCTAACACTTACACTAACCCTAACCCTAACCCTTAGCCTAACCCTAACACTAACCCTATCACTAACCCTTACCCTTTCCCTAACCCTAACCCCAACCCTAACCCCTACCCTAACCCTAACCCTAACCCTTACCCTAACC
>JANJXV010000264.1:1187500-1210000 GCA_024803745.1 Megascapheus bottae
TTACCCTAACCCTTACCCTAAACTAACTCTAACCCTTACCCTTACCCTAATCCTAACACTAACCCCAACCCTAACCCTAACCCTTACCCTAACCTTAACCCTAACCCTAACCCTAACCCTAACCGTTACCCTTACCCTAACACTAACCCTAACCTTAATGCTAACAATTACCTTAACCCTAACCTTACCCTAACCCTCATTCTAACCCTAACCCTAACCTATACCCTAACCCTAAACCTAATCCCTAACTCTAACCCTAACCCTAACGCTAAACCCTAACCCTAACCCTAAACCTTACCCATACCCTAACCCTAACCCTAACCCTAACCCTAACCCTTACCCTTACTCTAACCCTAACCCTAAACCTAACCCTAACCCTAACCCTAACCATTACCCTTACCCTAACCCTAACCCTAACCCTAACCCTTACGGTTACGTTCACGCTACACGTTACCCTGAACCTAACCCTAACCCTTACCCTGCCCTAACCCTAACTCTAACCAGAACCCTTACCCTAACCCTTACGCTTACCCTAACCCTAACCCTAAACCTAAACCTAACCCTAACCCTAAACCTAACCTTAACCCTAAACCTTACCCTTACACTAACCCTAACCCTAAACCTAACCCTAAACCTAAACATATCCCTAACCCTAACCATAACCCTTACACTTACCCTAACCCTAAACCTAACCCTAACCCTAGCCCTAACCCTAACCCTTACCCTTACCCTAAACCTTACACTTACCATAACCCTAACCCTAACCCTAACCCTAACCCCTCACCTTAACCTAACCATAACCCTAACCCTAACCCCTACCCTAACACTAAACCTAACCTTTACCCTTAAATAAACCCTAACCCTAACCTTAACCCTAACCCCTAACCCTAACCCTAACCCTTACACTTACCCTAACCCTAACACTAACCTTATTGCTAACCCTAACCCTAAACCTTATCCTAACCTTAACCCTAACCCTAATGCTTGCCCTAAACCTAACTCTAACCCTAACCCTTACCCTTACCCTAAAGGAAAACCTAACCTTAATGTTAACCCTACCCCTAACCCTAACCCTAACCTTACCCTAACCCTAACCCTAATCCTTACCCTAACCCTAACTGTAACCCTAACCCTTACCCTAACAATTACCCTTTCCTTAACCCTAACTGTAAACCTAACATTAACACTAACCCTAACCCTAACCCTAACCCTTACCCTAAACTTTACCCTTTCCTTAACCCTAACGCTAACCCTAACCCTAACATTAACCCTAACCCTAACACCTAACCCTAACCCTAACCCTAACCCTAACACTTACCCTTACCCTAAACCTAAACTTAACCCTAAACCTGACCGTAACCATAACCGTAACAATAACCTTAAACCTAACCATAACTCTAACCCTAACCCTAACCCTTAGCCTTCCGCTAACCCTAACACTAAACCTAAACCTAACCCTCACACTAACCCTTATCCTTACCCTAACCCTAACCCTAAACCTAACCCTAACACTTACACTAACCCTACCCACTAACCCTAACCCTAATCCTAACCATAACTCTTATCCTAACCCTAACCCTAATCCTTACCCTTACCCGAACCATAATCCTAACCCTAACCCTACCCGTAACGCTAACCCTTATCCTTAGCTTACCCTGACTCTAACCCTAACCCTAAACATTACCCTTACCCTAAATCTAACAATAACCCTAACCCTAACCATTACCTTAACCCCAACCCTAACCCTAACACTAACCCCTAACCCTAACCCTAACCCTAAACCTTACACTTACCCTAACCCTAACCCTATCCCTAACCCTAACCCCTAACCCTAATCCTACGCCTAACCCTTACCCTTACCCTAACCCTAACCCTAACCTTAACCCTAACCCTAACACTAACCCTAACCCTAACCCTTACCCTAACCCTAACCCTAACCCTAAACCTAACCCTAATCCTAACCCTAACCCTTACCCTTACCCTTACCCTAAGCCTAACCCTAACCCAAACCCTTAACCTTACCCTAACCCTAACCTTGATGCTAACCCTAACCGTAACCCTAAACCTAACCCTTACCCTTTCCCTAACCCTAACCCTAATCCTAACCCTAACCCTAACCCTTACCCTTTCCCTAACCCTAACCTTAACCCTAACCCTTACCCTTAGCCTAACCCTAACCCTAACCCTACAACTAAACATATCCCTAACCCTAACCCTAACCCTTACCCTTACCCTATCACTAAACCTAACCCTAACCCTAACCCTAACCCTTAACCTTGTCCTAACCCTAACCCTAATCCTAACCCTTACCCTTAAATTAACCCTAACCCTAACCTTAACCCTAACCCCTAATCCTAACCCTAAACCTTACCCTTACACTTACCCTAACCCTAACCCTAACCTTATTGCTAACCCTAACCCTAACCCTTACCCTAACCATAACCCTAACCCTAATGCTAGCCCGAACCCTAACTCTAACCCTAACCCTTACCCTAACCCAAAACCTAACTTTAATGTTAACCCTACCCCTAAACCTAACCCTAAACCTTACCCTAACCCTAAACCTAATCCTTGCCCTAACCCTAACCCTAACCCTAACCCTTAACCTAACCCTTACCCTTTCCTTAACCCTAACCCTAACCCTAACCCTAACGTTAACCCTAACCCTAACCCTAGCCTTAACCCTTACCCTAACCCTTACCCTTTCCTTAAACCAAACCCTAACCCTAACCCTAACACTAACCCTATTACTAATCCCTAACCCTAACCCAAACCCTAACCCTTACCCTAACCCTTACACTTTCCTTAACCTAACCCTAACCCTAACCCTAACCCTAACATTAACCCTAACACTAACCCCTTAACCTAACCCTAACCCTAACACTTAACGTTTCCCTAACTCTAAACTTAACCATAAACCTAACCCTAACTCTAACCCTGACCTTAACCCTAACCGTAACTCTAAACCTAACCCTAACCCTTACCCTTACCCTAACCCTAACCCTAAACCTAACCCTAACCCTCACCCTAACCCTTACCCTTACACTAAGTCTAACCCTAAACCTAACTCTAACCCTAACACTAACCCTACCCACTAACCCTAACCCTAACCCTAACCCTAACATTAACCCTAACACTAACCCCTAACCCTAACCCTAACCCTAACACTTAACGTTTCCCTAACTCTAAACTTAACCCTAAACCTAACCCTAACTCTAACCCTAACCTTAATCCTAACCGTAACTCTAAACCTAACCCTAACCCTTACCCTTACCCTAACCCTAACCCTAAACCTAACCCTAAACCTCACCCTAACCCTTACCCTTACACTAAGTCTAACCCTAAACCTAACTCTAACCCTAACACTAACCCTACCCACTAACCCTAACCCTAACCCTAACCCTAACCCTTACCCTTACCCTAAACCTAACCCTATCCCAAACCCTAACCATTACCTTAACCCTAACCATAACCCGAACCCCAACCCCTAACCCTAACCCTAACCCTAAACCTTACCCTTACCTTAACCCTAACCCTAACACCTACCCCTAATATTAACCCTAACCCTTACCCTTACCCTAACCCTAACCCTAACCTTAACCCTAACCCTAACACTAACCCCAACCCTTACCCTTACCCTTACCCTAACCCTAACCCTAATCCTAAACCTAACCCTAACCCTTACCCTTACCCTAACCCTAACCCTTACCAAACCTTTACCCTTACCCTAACCCTAACCCTAACCTTAATGCTAACCCTAATCCTAACCCTAACCCTATCCCTTACCCTGTCCCTAACCCTAACCTTAACCCTAACCCAATCCTAAACCAAACCTAACCCAAACTCTAACCCTAACACTTACCCTTACCTTAACGCTAACCCTAAACCTAACACTAACCCTAACCCTAACCCTTAACCTTAATCTAACCATAACCCTAACCCTAACCCTAACCCTAACCCTTACTCTTTCCCTAACCCTAACCCTAATCCTAACCCTAACCCTAACACTTACCCTGTCCCTAACCCTAACCTTAACCCTAACCCAATCCTAAACAAAACCTAACCCAAACTCTAACCCTAACACTTACCCTTACCCTAAACCTAAACCTAACCCTAACCCTAAAACTGACCCATACCCCAAACGTAATCCTAACCCTAACCCTAACCCTAACCCTTACCCTTACCTTAACCCTAACCCTAACCCTTACCCCTAACCATAACCCAAACCATAAACCTTACCCTTACCCTAACCTTAACCCTAACCCCTATCTCTAACCATAACCCTAACCTTTACCCTAACCGTAACCCTAAACTTAACCCTAAACCTAAAACTAACCGAAACCCTAACCCTAAACCTAACCCTAACCCTAACCCTAACCGTTAACCTTAATCTAACCATAATCCTAACCCTAACCCTACCCTAACACTTAATCTTACCCTAACCCTAACCCTAAACCTTACCCTAACCCTAACCCTAACCTTTACCCTTACTCTAACCTCAACACTAACCCTAACACTAACACTTACACTTACCCTAACCCTAACCTAAACCTGAACCCGAACCCGAACCTTAACCTATCCCTAACCCTAATCCTAACCCCTAACCCTAACCCTAACCATAACCCTTACCCTTGTCCTAACCCTAACACTAACCCTAAACCTAACCGTAACACTTACCCTTACACAAACCCTAACCCTAACCATAAACCTAACCCTAATCCTAACCCTAAACCTAACCCTCACCCTCACCCTCACCCTAACCCTAACACTAACCCTTACCCTAACCCTAACCGTAACTCTAACCCTTACCCTTACCCTAACTCTAACCCTAAACTTAACCCCAACCCTAAACCTAAACCTAACCCTTAGCCTACCCTAACCCTAACCCAAACCCTAACCCTCTTACAAATACTAACCCTTACTCTAACCCTAACCCTTACCCTAACCCTAACCCTAACCCTTACACTTACCCTAAACCTAACACTAATCCTAACCCTAAACTTAACCCTAACCGTAACGCTAACCCTTACTTTTACCCTAACCCTAACCATAACCATAACCCTTTCCCTTACCCTAACCCTAATACTAACCCTAACCCTAAATCTTACCATTACCCTTACCCTAAACATATCCCTAACCCCAACCCTAACCATTACCTTGACCCTAACCATAAACATAACCCAAACCCCTAACCAAAACCCTAACCTTAAACCTTACCCTTACTCTAAGCCTAACCCCAATCCTAACGCCTAACCCTAACCCTAACCCTAAACCTAACCCTTACCCTGACCCTAACCCTAACCCTAACCTTAACCCTAACCCTAACACTAACCCTAACCCTAACCCTTTCTCTTACCCTAAACCTAATCCTAACATTAACCCTACCCCTAACCCTAAGCCTAAACCATACCCTTACCTAACGCTAACCCCAAACCTAACCCTAACACTAACCCTAACCCTAACCCTAACTCTTACCCTAACCCTAACTCTTACCCTAACCCTAACCCTAACCCTTATTCTTACCCTAACCCTAACTCCAACCCTAACCCTAACCCTAACCCTTACCCTAACCCTAACCCTAAACCTAACCCTAACCCTAACCCTAACCCTAACCCTAACCCTAAACCTTACCCTAACCCTAACTCTTACCCTAACCCTAACCCTAACCTTAAACCTAACCCTTACCCTTATCCTAACCCTAACCAGAACCCTAACCCTAAACATATCCCTAACCCTAACCCTAACCCTTACCCTTACCCTAAACCTAAACCTAACCCTAAAAATAACCCTAACTCTAACCCTCACCCTTACCCTAACCCTAACCCTAACGCTAACCCTTACCCTTACCTTAACCCTAACCATCACACTAACCCTAACCCTTACACTTACCCTAAACCTAACCCTAACCTTATTGCTAACCCTAACTCTAATCGCACCCCTTACCCTAACCCTAACCCTAACCCTAATGCTTGCCCTAACCCTAACTCTAACCCTAACCCTTACCCTTACCCTAACCCAAAACCTAACCTTAATGTTAACCCTACCCCTAACCCTAACCCTAAACCTTACCCTAACCCTGACCCTAACCCTAATCCTATCCCTAACCCTGACCCTAACCCTAACTGTAATCCTAACAATAACCTTAACCCTAAACCTAAACCTAACCCTAACCCTAACCTTAACCCTTCCACTTACCCTAACTCTTACCCTAAACCAAACCCTAACCCTAACCCTAAACCTTACCCTAAACTAACTCTAACCCTTACCCTTACCCTAATCCTAAACCTAACCCCAAACCTAACCCTAACACTTACCCTAACCTTAACCCCAACCCTGAACCTAACCCTAACCCTAACCCTAACCATAACCCTTACCCTTACCCTTACCCTAATTCTAACCCTAAACCTAACCCTAACCCTAACCCTAAACCTTACACTAAACTAACGCTAACCCTTACCCTTACCCTAATCCTAACCCTAACCCCAACCTTACCCCTAACCCTTACCCTAAACTTAACCCTAACCCTAACCCTAAACCTAAGCCTTACCCTTACCCTAACCCTAACCCTAACCTTAATGCTAACACTTAACCTAACCCTAATCTTTATCCTAACCCTCACCCTAACCCTAACCTTTAACCTAGCCCTAACGCTAACCCATACCCTTACCTTAATCCTAACCCTAACACAAACCCTAACCCCTAACTCTAACCCTAACCCTAACCCCTAACTCTAACCCTAACCCTAACCCCTAAACTTAACCCTAACCCTAACCCAAACCCCTAACCGTAACCCCAACCCTAACTCTAACCTTAACCCTTACCCTTACTCTAAACCTAACCCTAAACCCCTAACCCTAACCCTAACACTTACCCTTACCCTAACCGTAAACCTAAACCTAAACCTAACCCTAACCCTAACCCTTACCCTTATTCTAAACCTAATCCTAACCCTAACCCTAACCCTAACCTTAACACTAACATTACCCTTACCCAAACCCTAACCCTAACCCTAAGCTTCACCCTAACCCTAACCCTAATCCTAACCATTACCCTTACCCTAACCCTAACCCTAACCTTTACCCTTACCCTCACGATAAACCTTACCCTGAACCTAACCCTAACCCTTACCCTAACCTAACCCTAACTCTAACCCAACCCTTACGCTTACCCTAACCCTAACCCTAACCCTAACCCTTACCCTAACCTTAAACCTAACCCTAACAATAACACTAACTCTAACACTTATCCTTACCCTAACCCTAACCCTAACCCTAACCCTTACCCTTACATTCACCCTAACCCTAACCCTAACCTTAACCCTAACCCCTAATCCTAACCCTAACCCTTACACTTACCCTGACCCTAACCCTAACCTTATTGCTAACCCTAACCCTAACCCTAACCCTTACCCTAACCCTAACCCTAATGCTTGCCCTAACCCTAATTCTAACCTTAACCCTTACCCTTACCCTAACCCAAAACCTAACCTTAATGTTATCCCTACACCTAACCCTAACCCTAAACCTTACCCTAACCCTAACCCTAACCCTAACAATAACCCTAAACCTAACCTTTACCCTTACCCTAACCCTAACCCTAACCTTAACCCCAAACCTAAAACAAACCCTAACCCTAACCCTTACCCTTACCCTAACTCTAACCCTAAACCTAACCCTAACGCTAACCCTAACCCTTACACTAAACTAACCCTAACCCTTACCCTAACCTTAACCCCAAACCTGAACTTAACCCTAACCCTAACCCTTTCCCTAACCCTAACCCTTACCCTAAACTAACCCTAATCCTTACCCTTACCCTAATCCTAACCCTAATCCCAACCCTAACCCTAACCCTTACCATAACCTTCACCCCAAACCTGAACTTAACCCTAACCCTAACCCTTACCCTAACCCTAACCCTTACCATAAACTAATCCTAATCCTTACCCTTACCCTAATCCTAACCCTAACCCCAACCCTAACCCTAACCCTTACCTTAACATTAAACCTAACCATAACCCTAAACCTAACCCTTTCACTTACCCTAAATCTAACCCTAACCTTAATGCTAACACTTACCCTATCCCTAACCCTTACCCTAACCCTCACCCTAACCCTAACCCTAACCTTTACCCTAACCCTAACCCCTACCCTTACCTTAATCCTAACCCTAACCCTAACCCCAACCCCTAACTCTAACCCTAACCCTAAACCCTAAACCTAACACTAATCCTAATTCAAACCCCTACTCCTAAACCCAACCCTAACCCTAACCCTAACACTTACCCTTACTCTAAACCTAACCCTAAACCTAAACCTAACCCTAACCCTAACCCTTACCCTTACCCTAACCGTAACCCTAAACCTAACCCTAACCCAAACCCTTACTCTTATCCTAAACCTAAATCTAACCCTAACCCTAACACTTACCCTAACCACGAACCCTAACCCTAACCCTAAACCTTACCCTAACCCAAACCCTAATCCTTACCCTTACCCTATCCCTAATCCTACCCCTAACCCTAATCCTAACCTTAACACTAACACTGACCTTAACCAAAGCCTAACCCTAACCCTAAACTTCACACGAACCCTAACCCTAACCCTAACCATTACCCTTACCCTAACCCTAACCCTAACCCTAACCCTAACTCTTACACTTACCCTCATGCTAATCCTTACTCTGAACCTAACCCTAACCATTACCCTACCATAACCCTTACCCTAACGCTAACCCTAACCCTAACTTTAACCCTAACCCTTAACCTTATCCTAACCCTTACCCTTACCCTAACCCTAAACCTAACTCTAACAATAACCCTAACCCTAACCCTACCCTTACCCTAACGCTAACCCTAACCCTAACCCTAACCCTTACCCTAACCCTAACCCTTACCCTAACGCTAACCCTAACCCTAACCTTAACCCTAACCCTTAACCTTATCCTAACCTTAACCCTAACCCCTAACCCTAACCCTAACCCTAAGCCTAACCCTAACCCAAACATTATTGCTAATCCTAACCCTAACCCTTACCCTTACCCTTAACCTAACGCTAACCCTAAACCTAACCCTTACCCTTACCTTAACCCTAACCCTAACCCTAAACCTAACCCTAAACCTTACCCTAACCGTAACCCTAACCCTAATCCTTACTCTAACACTAAACCTAACCCTAACCCTTACCTTAACACTTACCCTTTCCTTAACCGTAACCCTAACCCTAACATTAAGCCTAACCCTAACCCCTAACACTAACCCTAACCCTAACCCTAACACTTACCCTTATCCTAACCCTAAACTTAACCCTAAACCTAACCCTAACCCTAACCGTAACCCTAAACTTACACCTAACCCTAACTCTAACCATAACGCTAACCTTAACCCTTATCCTTACCATAACCCTAACCCTAAACCTAACCCTAACCCTCACCCTAACCCTTACCTTACCCTAACCCTAACCCTAAACCTAACCCTAACCCTTACACTAACCCTACCCATTAACCCTAACCCTAACCCTAAACCTAACCCTAACCCTAACCCTTACCCTAACTCTAACCCTAAACCTAACCCTAACCCAAACCCTTACCCTTATCCTAAACCTAACCCTAACCCTAACCCTAACACTTACCCTTACCCTAACCCAAAACCTAACCTTAATGTTAACCCTACCCCTACCCCTAACCCTAACCCTAACACTTCCCCTAACCACTAACCCTAACCCTAAATCTAAAACTTACCCTAACCCCAACCCTAACCCTTACCCTTACACTACCCCTAATCCTAACCCTAACCCTAATCCTAACCTTAACACTAACACTTACCCTTACCCAAAGCCTAACACTAACCCTAAACTTCACACGAAGCCTAAACCTAACCCTAACCATTACCCTTACCCTAACCCTAATCCTTACACTTACCCTCATGCTAAACCTTACCCTGAACCTAACCCTAACTCTTACCCTACCATAACCCTAACCCTAACCCTAACCCTAACCATAACCCTAACTCTTACGCTTACCATAACCCTAACCTGAAACCTATCCCTAACCCTAACCCTAAACCTAACATTAACCCTAACCCTAACCCCTAACACTAACCCTAACCCTAACCCTAACACTTACCCTTATCCTAACCCTAAACTTAACCCTAAACCTAACCCTAACCCTAACCGTAACCCTAAACTTACACCTAACCCTAACCCTAACAATAACGCTAACCCTAACCCTTACCCTTACCCTAACCCTAACCCTAAATCTAACCCTAACCCTCACCCTAACCCTTACCTTACCCTAACCCTAACCCTAACCCTAAACCTAACCCTAACCATTACACTAACCCTACCCACTAACCCTAACCCTAACCCTAAACCTTACCCTAACCCTAACCCTAACCCTTACCTTTACCCTAACCCTAACCCTAACCCTAACCCGAAGACTTACCCTTACCCTAACCCTGACCCTGACCCTAAACCGAACCTTAACCTAACCCTAACCCTAACCCTATCCCTAACCCCTCACCCTAACCCTAACCCCTAACCCTAACCCTAACCCTTACCCTTATACTAACCCAAACCTTAACCATAAACCTAACCGTAACACTTACCCTTACCCAAACATTAACCCTAACCCTAAACCTAACCCTAACCATAACCCTAACCCTAACCCTCACCCTCACCCTAACCCTAACCCTAACCCAAACCCTTACCCTTACCCTAACTCTAACCCTAAACCTAACCCTAACCCTAACCCTAACCCTTAACCTAAACTAACCCTAATCCTTTCCCTTACCCTAAACCTAACCCTAACCCCAACCCTAACCCTAACCCTTACCCTAACCTTAACCCTAACCCTAACCCTAAACCTAAACCTAACCCTTACCCTTACCCTAACCCTAACCCTAACCTTAATGCTAACACTTACCCTAAACCTAACCCTTACCCTAACGCTCACCCTAACCCTAACCCTAACCTTTACCCTAACTCTAACCCCTACCCTCACCTTAATCCTAACCCTAACCCTAAACCTAACCCCTAACTCTAACCCTAACACTAACCCTATCCCCTAACCCTAACCCTAACCCTAATCCTAATCCAAACCCCAACCCCTAAACCCAACCCTAACCCTAACCCTAACCCTTACCCTTACTCTAAACCTAACCCTAAACCTAAACCTAACTCTAACTCTAACCCTAACCCTTACCCTTACACTAACCGTAACCCTAAACCTAACCCTAACCCAAACCCTTACCCTTATCCTAAACCTAACCCTAACCCTAACCCTAACACTTACCCTTACCCTAACCCAAAACCTAACCTTAATATTAACCCTACCCCTACCCCTAACCCTAACCCTAACACTTACCCTAACCACTAACCCTAACCCCAACTCTAAAACTTACCCTAACCCCAACCCTAACCCTTACCCTTACCCTATCCCTAATCCTAACCCTCACCGTAATCCTAATCTTAACACTAACACTTACCCTTACCCAAAGCCTAACACTAACCCTAAACTTCACACGAAGCCTAAACCTAACCCTAACCATTACCCTTACCCTAACCCTAACCCTTACACTTACCCTCACGCTAAACCTTACCCTGAACCTAACCCTAACTCTTACCCTACCATAACCCTAACCCTAACCCTAACCCTAACCCTAACCCTAACAATTACGCTTACCATAACCCTAAACTGAAACCTATCCCTAACCCTAACCCTAAACCTTACCCTAACCCTAACCCTTACCCTAACGCTAACCCCAACCCTAAACTTAACCCTAACCCTTACCCTTATCCTAACCCTAACCCTAACCCTAACCCTAAACATATCCCTAACCCTAACCCTAACCCTTACCCTTACCCTAACCCTAAACCTAACCCTAACAATAACGCTAACCATAACCCTTACCCTTACCCTAACGCTAACCCTAAGCCTAACCCTTACCCATACCTTAACCCTAACTCTAACCTTAACCCTAACCCCTAACCCTAACCCTTACCCTTACACTTACCCTAACCCTAAACCTAACCTTATTGCTAACCCTAACCCTAAACCTTACCCTAACCCTAACCCTTACCCTTACCCTAACCCAAAATCTAAACTTAATGTTAACCCTACCCCTAACCCTAACCCTAAACCTTACCCTAACCCTAACCCTAACCCTTACCTTAACACTTACATTAACCCTAACCCTAACCCCTAACCCTAACCCTAACCCTAACACTTACCCTTATCCTAACCCTAAACTTAACCCAAACCTAACCCTAACCCTAACATTACCCCTAACCTTACACCTAACCCTAACTGTAACCCTAACGCTAACCCTAACCTTTACCCTTACCCTAACCCTAACCCTAAACCTAACCCTAACCCTCACCCTAACCCTTACCTTACCCTAACCCTAACCCTAAACCAAACCCTAACCCTTACACTAACCCTACCCACTAACCATAAAACTAACCCTAACCCTTACCCTCACCCTCACCCTAACCCTTACCCTTACCCTAAACCTAATCCTAACCCTAACCCTAACCCTAATCCTAACCCTTATCCTTACCTTACCCTGACCCTAACCCTAACCTTAACCCTAAACAATACCCTTACCCTAAACCTAACCCTAACCCTAACCTTAACCATTACCTTAACCCTAACCCTAACCTTAACCTTAACCCCTAACCCTAACCCTAACCCTAAACCTTACCCTTACCCTAACCCTAACCCTAACCCTAACCCTAACAATTACGCTTACCATAACCCTAAACTGAAACCTATCCCTAACCCTAACCCTAAACCTTACCCTAACCCTAACCCTTACCCTAACGCTAACCCCAACCCTAAACTTAACCCTAACCCTTACCCTTATCCTAACCCTAACCCTAACCCTAACCCTAAACATATCCCTAACCCTAACCCTAACCCTTACCCTTACCCTAACCCTAAACCTAACCCTAACAATAACGCTAACCATAACCCTTACCCTTACCCTAACGCTAACCCTAAGCCTTACCCTTACCCATACCTTAACCCTAACTCTAACCTTAACCCTAACCCCTAACCCTAACCCTTACCCTTACACTTACCCTAACCCTAAACCTAACCTTATTGCTAACCCTAACCCTAAACCTTACCCTAACCCTAACCCTTACCCTTACCCTAACCCAAAATCTAAACTTAATGTTAACCCTACCCCTAACCCTAACCCTAAACCTTACCCTAACCCTAACCCTAACCCTTACCTTAACACTTACATTAACCCTAACCCTAACCCCTAACCCTAACCCTAACCCTAACACTTACCCTTATCCTAACCCTAAACTTAACCCAAACCTAACCCTAACCCTAACATTACCCCTAACCTTACACCTAACCCTAACTGTAACCCTAACGCTAACCCTAACCTTTACCCTTACCCTAACCCTAACCCTAAACCTAACCCTAACCCTCACCCTAACCCTTACCTTACCCTAACCCTAACCCTAAACCAAACCCTAACCCTTACACTAACCCTACCCACTAACCATAAAACTAACCCTAACCCTTACCCTCACCCTCACCCTAACCCTTACCCTTACCCTAAACCTAATCCTAACCCTAACCCTAACCCTAATCCTAACCCTTATCCTTACCTTACCCTGACCCTAACCCTAACCTTAACCCTAAACAATACCCTTACCCTAAACCTAACCCTAACCCTAACCCTAACCATTACCTTAACCCTAACCCTAACCTTAACCTTAACCCCTAACCCTAACCCTAACCCTAAACCTTACCCTTACCCTAACCCTAACCCTAACCCTAACCCCTAACCATAATCCTAACCCTAACCCTTACCCTTACCCTAACACTAACCCTAACCCTAATCTTAACCCTAAGCCTAACTCTAACCCTAACCCTACCCTTACCCTTACCCTAACCCTAACCCTAAACCTAAACCTAACCATAACCCTAACCCTAACCCTTACCCTTACCCTAACCCTAACCCTAACCCAAACACTTACCCTCACCCTAACCCTAACCCTAACCTTAATGCTAACCCTAACCGTAACCCTAACCCTACCAATTACCCTTTCCCTAACCCTAAACCTAATCCTAAGCCTAACCCTAAACCTTACCCTTTTCCTAACCCTAACCTTACCCCCAATCCTTACCCTTACCGTAACCCTAAACCTAACCATAACCCTAACCCTAAACATATTCCTAACCCTAACACTAACCCTTACCCTTACCCTAAACCTAAACCTAACCCGAACCCTAACCCTAACCCTTACCCTTACCCTAACCCTAACCCTAAACTTAACCCTTACCCTTACCTTAACCCTAACCCTAACCTTAACCCTAACCCCTAACTCTAACCCTAACCCTAACCCTTACACTTACCCTAACCCTAACCCTAAACTTATTGCTAATCCTAACCCTAACCCTTACCCTTACCCTTAACCTAACGCTAACCCTAAACCTAACCCTTACCCTTACCTTAACCCTAACCCTAACCCTAAACCTAACCCTAAACCTTACCCTAACCGTAACCCTAACCCTAATCCTTACTCTAACACTAAACCTAACCCTAACCCTTACCTTAACACTTACCCTTTCCTTAACCGTAACCCTAACCCTAACATTAAGCCTAACCCTAACCCCTAACACTAACCCTAACCCTAACCCTAACACTTACCCTTATCCTAACCCTAAACTTAACCCTAAACCTAACCCTAACCCTAACCGTAACCCTAAACTTACACCTAACCCTAACTCTAACCATAACGCTAACCTTAACCCTTATCCTTACCATAACCCTAACCCTAAACCTAACCCTAACCCTCACCCTAACCCTTACCTTACCCTAACCCTAACCCTAAACCTAACCCTAACCCTTACACTAACCCTACCCATTAACCCTAACCCTAACCCTAAACCTAACCCTAACCCTAACCCTTACCCTAACTCTAACCCTAAACCTAACCCTAACCCAAACCCTTACCCTTATCCTAAACCTAACCCTAACCCTAACCCTAACACTTACCCTTACCCTAACCCAAAACCTAACCTTAATGTTAACCCTACCCCTACCCCTAACCCTAACCCTAACACTTCCCCTAACCACTAACCCTAACCCTAAATCTAAAACTTACCCTAACCCCAACCCTAACCCTTACCCTTACACTACCCCTAATCCTAACCCTAACCCTAATCCTAACCTTAACACTAACACTTACCCTTACCCAAAGCCTAACACTAACCCTAAACTTCACACGAAGCCTAAACCTAACCCTAACCATTACCCTTACCCTAACCCTAATCCTTACACTTACCCTCATGCTAAACCTTACCCTGAACCTAACCCTAACTCTTACCCTACCATAACCCTAACCCTAACCCTAACCCTAACCATAACCCTAACTCTTACGCTTACCATAACCCTAACCTGAAACCTATCCCTAACCCTAACCCTAAACCTAACATTAACCCTAACCCTAACCCCTAACACTAACCCTAACCCTAACCCTAACACTTACCCTTATCCTAACCCTAAACTTAACCCTAAACCTAACCCTAACCCTAACCGTAACCCTAAACTTACACCTAACCCTAACCCTAACAATAACGCTAACCCTAACCCTTACCCTTACCCTAACCCTAACCCTAACTCTAACCCTAACCCTCACCCTAACCCTTACCTTACCCTAACCCTAACCCTAACCCTAAACCTAACCCTAACCATTACACTAACCCTACCCACTAACCCTAACCCTAACCCTAAACCTTACCCTAACCCTAACCCTAACCCTTACCTTTACCCTAACCCTAACCCTAACCCTAACCCGAAGACTTACCCTTACCCTAACCCTGACCCTGACCCTAAACCGAACCTTAACCTAACCCTAACCCTAACCCTATCCCTAACCCCTCACCCTAACCCTAACCCCTAACCCTAACCCTAACCCTTACCCTTATACTAACCCAAACCTTAACCATAAACCTAACCGTAACACTTACCCTTACCCAAACATTAACCCTAACCCTAAACCTAACCCTAACCATAACCCTAACCCTAACCCTCACCCTCACCCTAACCCTAACCCTAACCCAAACCCTTACCCTTACCCTAACTCTAACCCTAAACCTAACCCTAACCCTAACCCTAACCCTTAACCTAAACTAACCCTAATCCTTTCCCTTACCCTAAACCTAACCCTAACCCCAACCCTAACCCTAACCCTTACCCTAACCTTAACCCTAACCCTAACCCTAAACCTAAACCTAACCCTTACCCTTACCCTAACCCTAACCCTAACCTTAATGCTAACACTTACCCTAAACCTAACCCTTACCCTAACGCTCACCCTAACCCTAACCCTAACCTTTACCCTAACTCTAACCCCTACCCTCACCTTAATCCTAACCCTAACCCTAAACCTAACCCCTAACTCTAACCCTAACACTAACCCTATCCCCTAACCCTAACCCTAACCCTAATCCTAATCCAAACCCCAACCCCTAAACCCAACCCTAACCCTAACCCTAACCCTTACCCTTACTCTAAACCTAACCCTAAACCTAAACCTAACTCTAACCCTAACCCTTACCCTTACACTAACCGTAACCCTAAACCTAACCCTAACCCAAACCCTTACCCTTATCCTAAACCTAACCCTAACCCTAACCCTAACACTTACCCTTACCCTAACCCAAAACCTAACCTTAATATTAACCCTACCCCTACCCCTAACCCTAACCCTAACACTTACCCTAACCACTAACCCTAACCCCAACTCTAAAACTTACCCTAACCCCAACCCTAACCCTTACCCTTACCCTATCCCTAATCCTAACCCTCACCGTAATCCTAATCTTAACACTAACACTTACCCTTACCCAAAGCCTAACACTAACCCTAAACTTCACACGAAGCCTAAACCTAACCCTAACCATTACCCTTACCCTAACCCTAACCCTTACACTTACCCTCACGCTAAACCTTACCCTGAACCTAACCCTAACTCTTACCCTACCATAACCCTAACCCTAACCCTAACCCTAACAATTACGCTTACCATAACCCTAAACTGAAACCTATCCCTAACCCTAACCCTAAACCTTACCCTAACCCTAACCCTTACCCTAACGCTAACCCCAACCCTAAACTTAACCCTAACCCTTACCCTTATCCTAACCCTAACCCTAACCCTAACCCTAAACATATCCCTAACCCTAACCCTAACCCTTACCCTTACCCTAACCCTAAACCTAACCCTAACAATAACGCTAACCATAACCCTTACCCTTACCCTAACGCTAACCCTAAGCCTAACCCTTACCCATACCTTAACCCTAACTCTAACCTTAACCCTAACCCCTAACCCTAACCCTTACCCTTACACTTACCCTAACCCTAAACCTAACCTTATTGCTAACCCTAACCCTAAACCTTACCCTAACCCTAACCCTTACCCTTACCCTAACCCAAAATCTAAACTTAATGTTAACCCTACCCCTAACCCTAACCCTAAACCTTACCCTAACCCTAACCCTAACCCTTACCTTAACACTTACATTAACCCTAACCCTAACCCCTAACCCTAACCCTAACCCTAACACTTACCCTTATCCTAACCCTAAACTTAACCCAAACCTAACCCTAACCCTAACATTACCCCTAACCTTACACCTAACCCTAACTGTAACCCTAACGCTAACCCTAACCTTTACCCTTACCCTAACCCTAACCCTAAACCTAACCCTAACCCTCACCCTAACCCTTACCTTACCCTAACCCTAACCCTAAACCAAACCCTAACCCTTACACTAACCCTACCCACTAACCATAAAACTAACCCTAACCCTTACCCTCACCCTCACCCTAACCCTTACCCTTACCCTAAACCTAATCCTAACCCTAACCCTAACCCTAATCCTAACGCTTATCCTTACCTTACCCTGACCCTAACCCTAACCTTAACCCTAAACAATACCCTTACCCTAAACCTAACCCTAACCCTAACCTTAACCATTACCTTAACCCTAACCCTAACCTTAACCTTAACCCCTAACCCTAACCCTAACCCTAAACCTTACCCTTACCCTAACCCTAACCCTAACCCTAACCCCTAACCATAATCCTAACCCTAACCCTTACCCTTACCCTAACACTAACCCTAACCCTAATCTTAACCCTAAGCCTAACTCTAACCCTAACCCTACCCTTACACTTACCCTAACCCTAACCCTAAACCTAAACCTAACCATAACCCTAACCCTAACCCTTACCCTTACCCTAACCCTAACCCTAACCCAAACACTTACCCTCACCCTAACCCTAACCCTAACCTTAATGCTAACCCTAACCGTAACCCTAACCCTACCAATTACCCTTTCCCTAACCCTAAACCTAATCCTAAGCCTAACCCTAAACCTTACCCTTTTCCTAACCCTAACCTTACCCCCAATCCTTACCCTTACCGTAACCCTAAACCTAACCATAACCCTAACCCTAAACATATTCCTAACCCTAACACTAACCCTTACCCTTACCCTAAACCTAAACCTAACCCGAACCCTAACCCTAACCCTTACCCTTACCCTAACCCTAACCCTAAACTTAACCCTTACCCTTACCTTAACCCTAACCCTAACCTTAACCCTAACCCCTAACTCTAACCCTAACCCTAACCCTTACACTTACCCTAACCCTAACCCTAAACTTATTGCTAACCCTAACCCTAACCCTAACCCTTACCCTAACAGTAACCCTAACCCTAAGTCTTGCCCTAACCCTAACTCTAACCCTATCCCTTACCCTTACCCTAACCCAAAACCTAACCTTAATGTTAACCCTACCCCTAAACCTAAACCTAAACCTTACCCTAACCCTAACCCTAACGCTAATCCTTGCCCTAACCATAACCCTAACCCTAACCCTTACCCTTTCCTTAACCCTAACCCTAACAATAACCCTAACCCTTACCCTAACCCTTACCTTTCCTTAACCCTAACCCTAACTCTAACCCTAACATTAACCCTAACCATAAATCTAACCCCTAACTCTAACCATAACCCTAAACCTTACCCTAACCGTAACCCTAACCCTAACCCAATCCTACACCAAACCTAACCCAAACCCTAACCCTAACACTTACCCTTAGCCTAAACCTAACCCTAACCCTAAAACTTACCCTTACCCTAAACCTAACCCTAACCCTAACCCTAACCTTTACTCTAACCCTTACCCTTACCTTAACCCTAACCCTAACCCTAACCACTAACCATAACCCTAACCTTAAACCTTACCCTTCCCCTAACACTAATCCTAACCCCTAACTCTAACCATAACCCTAACCCTTACCCTAACCGTAAACCTAACCTTAACCCTAAACCTAACACTAACCCTAACCCTAAACCTAACACTAACCCTAACCCTAACCCTAGCCTTTAACCTTAACCTAACCATAACCCTAAAAATAACCTTAACCGTAATACTTACCCTTACCCTAAACCTAACCCTAAGCCTTACCGTAACCCTAAACCTAACCCTAACCCTCACTCTTACCCTAACCTTAACCCTAAATGTAACCCTAAGACTTACCCTTACCCTAACCCTAACCCTGACCCTAACCGGAACCTTAACCTATCCCTAACCCTAACCCTAACCCTAACCCCTAACCCTAACCCTAACTCTAATCCTTACCCTATCCTAACCCTAACCCTAACCCTAAACCTAACCGTAACACTTACCCTTACCCAAACCCTAACCATAACCCTAAACCTAACCCTAAACCTAATCCTAACCCTCACCCTCACCCTAACCCTAACACTAACCCTAACCCTTACCCTAACCCTAACCCTAAACCTAACCCTAACCCTAACCCTAACCCTTACCCTTACACTAACCGTAACCCTAACCCTAACCCTTACCTTTACCCTAACCCTAACCCTAACCTTAATGCTAACCCTAACCCTAACCCTATCCCTAACCCTTTCCCTAACCCTAACCCTAATCCTAACCCCAACCTTAACCCTTACACTTTCCCTAACCCTAACCTTAACCCTAACCCTTACACTTACCCTAACCCGAACCCTAAGAGTAACCCTAACCCTAAACGTATCCCTAACTCTAACCCTAACACTTACCTTTACCCTAACACTAAACCTAACCCTAACCCTAACCCTAACCCTTACCCTTACCCTTACCTTAACCCTAACCCTAACCTTAATCCTAACCCCTAACCCTAACCCTAACCATTACACTTATCGTAACCCTAACCCTAACCTTATTGCTAACCCTAATCCTAACCCTATCCCTTACCCTTACCCTAACCCTAATCCTAACCCTAACCCAAACCCTAACCCTAACCCTTACCCTTACCCTAACGCTAACCCTAACCCTAAACATTACCCTTACCCCAAACCTAACCCTAATACTAACCCTAACCATTAACTTAACCCTAACCCAAACACTAACCTAAACTCCTAACCCTAACCCTAACCCTAAACGTTACCCTTACCCTAACCCTAACCCTAACCCTAACCCCTAACCCTAATCCTAACCCTGACCCTTACCCTTACCCTAACCCTAATACTGACATTAACCGTAACCCTTACCCTTTCCCTAACTCTCACCTTAACCCTAACCCAATCCAAAACCAAACCTAACCCAAACCTACCCTAATACTTACCCTTACCCTGAACCTAAACATAACCCTAACCCTAAACCTTACACTTACCCTAAACCTAACCCTAACCCTAACCCTGACCCTAACACTTACCCTTACCTTAACCCTAACACTAACCCTAACCCCTAACCATAACCCTAACCATAAACCTTACCCTTAGCCTAACCCTATCCCTAACCCATAACTCTAACCTTAACCCTAACCCTTACCCTAACCGTAACCCTAAACTTAACCCTAAACCTAAAACTAACCGTAACCCTAACCCTAAACCTAACACTAACCCTAACCCTAACCCTTAACCTTAACCTAACCATAACCCTAACCCTAACCCTAACCCTAACACTTACACTTACCCTAAACCTAACCCTAACCCTTACCCTAACCCTAACCCTAACCCTAACACTTACCCTTACCCTAACCTTAACCCTAACCCTAACCCTAACACTTACCCTTACCCTAAACCTAACCCTGACCCTAACCCCAACCTTACCCTATCCCTAAGCCTCACCCTAACCCCTAACCTTAACCCTAACCCTAACCCCTAACCCTTACCCTTATCCTAACCCTAAACATAAACCTAAACATAACCGTAACACTTACCCTTACCCAAACCCTAATCCTAACCCTAACCCTAACCCTAACCCTTACCCTAAACCTAACACTAACCCTTACCCTTACCCTAACCCTAACCCTAAACTTAACCCCAACCCTAAACCTAAACCTAACCCTTACCCTTACCCAAACCCTAACCCAAAACCTAACGCTAAACCTCTTACAAACCCTAACCCTTACTCTAAACCTAATCCTTACTCTAACCCTAACCCTAAGCCTTACCCTTACCCTCACCCTAACCCTAACCCTAACCCTAACCCTTACCTTACCCTAACCAAACCCTATCCCTAACCCTTACCCTTACCCTAACACTAACCCTTACCCTAAACATAACACTAACCCTTACCCTACACTAACCCTAACCCTAATCCTAATCCTAACCGTTACCTTAACCCTAACCCTAACACTTGCCCTTACCCTTACCCTAATGCTAATCTTAACCCTAACCCTAACACATACCCTTACCCTAACCCTAACCCTAACCCTAAACCTACCCCTAACCCTAACCCTAAACTTTACCCTAAACCTAATCCTAACCCTAACCCTTACCCTTACCCTTACCCTAAACTACCCCTAACCTTAACCCTAACCCTTACCCTTACCCTTACCCTAACCCTAAACCTAACCTTAACCCTAACCCTAACGCTAACCCTAAACCTTAACCTAACCCTAACCCTAACCCTAATCCTTACGCTAACACTAACCCTAACCCTAACCCTTACCTTAACACTTACCCTTTCCTTAACTCTAACCCTAACCCTAACCTTAACATTAAACCTAATCCTAACCCCTAACACTAACCCTAACCCTAACCCTAACACTTACCCTTATCCTAACCCTAAACTTAACCCTAAACCTAACCCTAACCATAACCGTAACCCTAACCTTACACGTAAGCCTAATTCTAACCCTAACGCTAACCCTAACACTTACCCTTACCCTAACCCTAACCCTAAACCTAAACCTAACCCTCACCCTAACCCTTACCTTACCCTAACCATAACCCTAAACCTAACCCTAACCCTTAAAATAACCCTACCCACTAACCCTAACCCTAACCCTAACCCTAACCCTTACCCTAACCCTAATCCTAAACCTTACCCTTACCCTAACCCTAACCCTAACCCTAACCCTTATCCTTACCTTACCCTGACCCTAAACTTAACCCTAAACATTACCCTTACCCTAACCCTAAACCTAAACCTAACCCTAACCATTACCT